>JAOTAV010067610.1:0-13935 GCA_026546445.1 Cyclargus thomasi | reverse complement strand
TCTCTTACCGCCCCCCTTGAGACCTGCAGCGCCCACAAGGGGGCGTTATCGCCCACTTTGGGAAAGACTGATCTAGACGGACTGACTCAACACATAGAACGTACCACTAGACCAGAGTTCATAAACTTTATTCTGTCGTCGACTCTTGCTATGATTTTCCATGTTGGGTAGACCCCCTAGACAAGTGACAAGCGAATATCGTTTACGAAAATCGCTTGGCGTGTTTTGTATGGGATTGACATTTTCGAACGACGGCTAGATCACGTGACTTGTTGTTCGACAATGTCGCCTGCCACTTGTCTAGGGGGGCTGATGTTGATTTCCTGTAAATTTCCAACTGTAGTGAAGTTTAGTGTTAATAACTTAGAGAAAAAACACATCTTAATTTATACATTTATTTTTCACTTCAGTGACCCCTAAATTTTTTTCACTCACGTAGACCCATTGCAGGTTGCCACTTTGGATATCACTGCACTAAACGGATCACAATGGAATTTATTAAAAGAATTGGGCGATGAAATCTGGTATGAAAATACAACTTGACGCGAGCGAGATCTGCAAGCTAAAATAGTTTTTTGCTCTACTAAACAACACATTTAACAGATTTTTTCCTTGACGATCTAAACAATAGCAAGTATAGGCCAAGGTTTGGGCGGTCTCATTATATAATTTTCTTGTCTTCTTCAAACACACCAATTACGCTAGTCGTAAATATTGATTGTAACTCTCATCTATAATAAACCTCGTTACTCGTTTCATTTGCATTCGCTATTGTATAAACTTGACCTACTGATATAATAATATTGTGCTTGAAATTTTTTGGCATTCTGTTTATACTTTAGTCAACTATTATAATAATAAGCAATCAATAAAAAAATATTGTGTCTATCACAAATTTTAACTATAATATGCTGTAATGTTTTCCAAGATATTCCAATGATCGACAGAGGTATTATGGTACTTTTAAGTGCAAAAAATATCGCAATTTCTGTCCCCCTCTAAGCTGTGGGTCAGCTAGTATTTTATATATATTAAGCAAGCGTGCCGACGGATTACTTGATGGCCGACACCCGTGACATCCGAATAGTCGCAAATGCGTTGCCGGGCTTTATGAGGGAATAGGGAAAGGAAGTCGGCATAGGTGGATTAGGGAAGGAATAGATGAATTTTATATAGGGTTCCGCAGCCAAAGGATAAAAACGGGACCCTTTTATTAAGAGTAAGATGTATGTCTGTCTGTCCGTCTCTAGGCCCAAGCTTAAGAAGAGTTAAAGTTAGAGAGTTGAAATTTTGACAGACTATGTATTTCTGTTGTATAATAGCAAGTATAGAAAATGTAATAATCAAGACGGTCTCCTATACACGGAACGTGATTTTGACAGTTTTTGCTAATAGATGTCGCGATTAGCCGGCTACCTCACACAAGTGCTAGCAGGATTCGTTTTCGCCTAGTTGTTAATGCACTCTCGTCGACAAGAGATGTCGCTATTAGGCGTATACATTGCACTATCGTTAACAAGATCATGTTTGTTATTATCTGGCTCTATCAATTGATTATTTTCTCATTGCTGCTATGTACGTGTTATTTATTTAGGATGGTATCCCTTCATGCGCGAGTCCCACTCGCACTTGGCCGGTTTTTCCTAAGAATCTGGACCTCAATTCACCGATTAAAGCTTAGGTTAGTTAACCTAGGTCTCTAGCTAAAGTCCTAGGTCTTGACCATCTCTACATTCAGCTACTCTATACCGCCTCTGTTACCCTGGTCACGTGTGTATAGTAAAAGTACTTTCGTTCGAGGTCGCATTGTCATTCAGGAGATATCAGCTTACATCACCTACTCCATGGGAATTCTAAGGCAATAGCATTCAAACTGGGACATAGACAATATATAATAGTTTTTTATTGCTGGAAGATTTTGATACAGGTTCTTAAACGGATTGCTGAGTGCGAGTTATTATTTGTACAGCGCCATCTAGCGATGCTCACGGTCACATCTACTAATCTTATATAAAATCTTAGTAAACGCGAAACGCGTTCACGGTCGAATGTGAAAAAAAACTAACACACACTACGCGAGCAAAGCCGCGGGTAAGTGCTTGTATCAGATAAATCAGTTCAAAAAACCAACAAAAATTGAATTATGTGATTCTATCTATTACTTGGAGCTTTGCTCACCTGAGGATAAGAGAAGTTGATTGCTAGCCTGATATTGTCTTTTCGCTCAAGATTGACGGTATGGTTCCTTAACCCTCTGTCAAATTTCTATACAAACCGCGAGTGTCAACAACAAAGTGACAGCACAACACTTTTTTGACAATCACGTTTGGTATAGAAATGACCAATTTTTTGACAGAGGGTTTAATAAACCTTGCCGCCAATTCTGAACAAATGCATTATGAACCTGCGTAATTTGGTAGTGTTATGTCAAAACTAGGCGATAGATCTCGACTTCCACAAAGAATGACCAGATGATGTAGGCCCGGATACTAGGAATGAATTTCTTCGATAGTGCCATAGAAGAAATAATTTCATACCTATATTATTAGGTTATTAAATAAATCTGTCTGATGGATTTTATAACATGATGCGACTCGTATAAATCTCATCTCGTTCTTAAAATTTTTCAGCGGAAGTTGTTTTAAATTGATAATAGGACGTATGTCTAGTTAATTCGATTTCAATTCAATCATACATTATTTATTTAATCATACATTATTGTGTTAATATGTATCACCAAACATTTGTTTGCTGTGTGTTCTTTTGAATATATTTTAATATGTGACTTTTATCTAGGGAAAATTACTTTTATATATTTTTTGTTGTAACTTGCACATTAAATTATGTACTTCTGGGAACCAACCGAGATAAATTATACATACCAGTTATGTACCAGCTATAATCTATATTAATAATATAAAACTCAAGAGTTTGTTTGTTTATTTGCTTAAAGCTAATCTCAAGAACTACTGGCCGAAATTAAAAAAATGTTGTTGTGTTGGTTAGTCCATTTATCGAGGAAGGCGATAGGCTATATAACATCACGCTACGACTAATAAGAGCCGAGCACACTCACGGAATAATTTATAAAGTTTAATGCGGACGTAGTCGCGGGCAACAACTAAATATGTAAGAAGATTAAAATCAATACCAGCTACAGCTAATATGATGAGGGAAGGAATCGACTCTGCGTTACTTTGAGCTACATCAGGTCGCCATACATAGAGGTCGCCCTGTGGTCGAAATTCAACCATGAATATTCAAATCAATCCATCAATTACAGACTTCAATTAGGCATAAATGCCTCGTCTATTTTATCGTCGGCCATTTTATTAAAAAAAAACACAGACGTCAACCATAAACAATAGAATATTTCGTGTATGATTATCGTGTCATGACAAATTATTGTAGGATACTTAGCGTTTTATTAATATAAATATGTAAGATAAAAGAATATTTGAAAATAATATTGACATTCCACGCTCCTTTTCCATATCAACTATTACTAGTAGAAATTACATGCTTTTATGTCCACGCGTCTTTCGTAAAAAAATTTTCCACTCGCGTATTATGTAAATATCTATGGACGCTTTACACCATCTTACCGTACTAAGTACCAGAAGGACTTGTGTTACAGGTACCAGACAACGGAAATATATTTAATACACATGTATACTAAACACATATGGTTTTTATTATATGATACACATCAAAGACTTAGGAACATTGAAAACTTTTTGCTTTGTCGGCGGGATTCGAACCCGCGACCCTCGGCTTAAACGATATCACCAACGCGCTTACAAACTGACCCACAGAGGTCGTCTTGGTCGAGATGTATGAAAATTGTCTATTGCATCTCCTGTGTCACTATCGATAGCGGAAAAAAAACGAAAAGCCTTTGATATGATCATAGGGAGCCCGAGGGAGACGTTAAAGCTGCCTCAGGAAAAGAAGATAGAAGTAGGAAGCAGTAATGTAGTGCATATAATTTTCTATGTTGATCCATATTCCATATTCAATATATCAATTTGAGAATTAAGTAGTGGTGGAAAATTTGTCAATTTAGCCAGATGATTCCCAAGCAAAACACTTGAAAGTCTAAAAATAATTTTCTCGAGTGCACGTATTTATAATGTAAACAATACCAGGTAAACAGCATTCATTAGGCGGTGAATCAGATTCCCAGTTTTTTTGCGCCCGAGAGGGTGTTGCACGGGCCACGTGCGCGCCGCGGCCGTCGAACCCGCTGCCGACGACCCATTACGTCTGTTGCGTAATTAAAAAAAAATAAATGTCAAATTATTTTATTTAAACGTGGTAAAATTATTTGAGCTTGCGCAAAACCGATGGGCTTTGTGTACTAAAAAAAGACCAAATATAATTTTTGTGCTTAAAACTCTGGAATGAACTATCACCAGCACTATTTCCGATTCGCTACGATCTGCAAACCTTCAAGCAGAGAGCGTATTCCTTCATAAAAGGCCGACAACGCACCTGCACCTTTTCTAATGTTGCTAGTGTTCATCGGCGGCAGCAATTGCTTTCCTGTTTTATCGTTTGCCGCCTTATTTTATTTAAAAAAATCTTGGAATCTGCCTCATCACTTTTCACTAACTTTTTACAGATTCTCTAAACCTCATCTGCCAGACAAGTTGTTGATAGCCTATACGCTACTTATCAGGAAGTGGTGAAACATGCCCTTAATTAGTAGCTTATTCTTCTAAGTATGCCGTATAGTATCTTACTGCGCTATAATTATGTTCTTCAATATAAAGAAAGCAAAAAATAATTAAATTACATGATACAAAAAATCATTTGATACATCAAATGATAGTTCTAGTACTTTAAAGCACTAAAGGTAGATTACTATTCTTTTCAGTAAATACTTTTGATTGACCAAAGAGTTCACCATCCTAAGTATATCGATCTATTGATCACTTAGCGATATTGGTCAAACGAAGGCTGATGGCCGCAGATTGGCGAACGCCCCGCGAGTTATTGTCCGGGTGACAACCGCCGACTTGTTACCGAAGGTTATGAAATATGATTCATTTTTGGTTTCATTTCGTTATTGAATTGTGAAATATTTTTAATATGATTAAGTAAGATTAAAAATATATAGTGTTGCGTTATTAAGTGTTCAGGATACACTCGTCTTTACGACGAAGCTACGGACACTATCCACCTTCCATAATTCCGTCAGGGGTGTGTTTACCCTGGAGTCAAAAAATTTGTAGCCCGGGGCAGCAGGCTACTAGGGCCCTATAGGATGATGGGGCGAAAATCGAAGACTGAGCGCGTTATCTTAAAATACGCCCCTGATAATAATACTATGAAGTTTCGCTAATACATTTCGATCAGAAAATTTACATTGGGACTAGAAAAACTTGTTGGTTCGTAGCCTTCTAGATCTATAGATCTGTAGTACTGTCTGTAGTACTATCAGGGAAGTTCAAATATTGCGGATCTTATTAAGTTGGTCGCGTCACGACAAACAGAACTGGCAGATCAAGACTTATATAGAATTGACATAATATTATGTAGTAATGAATACTAAATTCCGACCAAATTACTTTGGTGCGTAAACTGGATATGTTTCAATTTCTCACATGGTAGAGGTTGTTGTTTACAGCTACTAAGTAGAAGTCTCAAGTATTAATAGTACTGCTTGAGACTTTTCTCTTAAAAGAAGTCACACCTATAAACCACTTTGCATATTTAAGACGCTGTTACATAAGAAATTAATTTATTCAATATCACACCACACTGTTTGTCTATTGTTACATGGAGACCTCAGAAAGTGGTAGATACGATTACTGAATAGGAAATATATATAATTATCTTAGATCAAATATTATTATAAAGATTCCCAGTTGCCGTCTAAAAAGTGGCACCGGCAACTGCGCTTATTATGCGCTATTCCGTTCCTAGTCGCTCCGAGACCACGATTTTAACTTTTGTACGATTACGAGCTTTATTAACTCATTAAGTTGACTTTATTTTTCTATACACTTTATTTCGATTTAAGTTGTTTTGTGTCATTACTTTATTCAATTTTGAAGGGAGTGTGCATCTAATTAATATATATATCTTAATTTTATTAAAAATTAGCGAATTTTAATCTTATCGTCACACCCATTAACCTTCGAGAAGAGAATGTTTTCCCAATTCCCTGTTAACGCCAGTAACGCTCCAGCAACTCTTCTACTTTTGCTCGTGTCTGTAGGCGATGATCGCTTTCCATCGATTAACCGTTTGTTTATTTGACCCTTAATTTTATAAAAAAAAAAAACATAACATTACTATAGAAAAATCGCGACCCGCCGTTTCAACCGTCTGTCAGTTAAATAGAAAGTTTCGTTTTTGTTACACCAAAAAGGAACTTATTAAAATAAAGAAACATTTTTCATTTCTATATTATTTTCTACGCTATACAGCTCTACAACTATCAACGGTAAGCAAATGATTTATAATTAAAGAAATAGTTTCCCAGGGCATATTGTCATAGGAGAATACATTACGTAAAAACAAGATGGATATTGTAAACGACATTAGAAATAACTGGATATCACGCTAGTTTTAGTCTAGACCTTGGAATATATCCAGACAAGCAGGCACTTCGTCCCGAAGGCTCATTAATATTAATATTATAAAAAATCCTATACTATTAGCAAGATTTCATCAAAATACGTTCAGTAGTTTTAAAATTATTGACGAGCAAATCAAAAGTAGGATATTAATTGGACACACAATGATCAGATCAGAAAAATGTGATCAATCAACATTTTTTAGTTTCGATAGCGAAGTTTGATGTAAAACATACGGAATTTGACTTACCGCATCGTAAACGCTGATACTTTAGTTATTCTGCAAGATCATAGTACAAGACCGGTATTACGCGGTCAACTCACCGATCAAATGCGAACGTAGACAAATAATGGCGAGTAGTAGCACGTATGCCTCAAAGCCGCACTTGACAAAACATAACAAATTATCTATACGAAACGAAGATACTGTTGTCGAAATTCGACTTAAGTAAGGAAGATAGAGACATAAACGGACGCTTTAGGACCGGAGAAATGGTTTGAAATTAAACTAATGTGAATTTGATAAAAGGCTATCTAGCCATTTGTCTATCTAGACGAGCTAGATAATTAAATCGCAAATTACAAGACTTATAAAAGTTTCATGAAATGTTGTAAAATGTTAGCTATCCGCTTCATCCACTTACGTCTTTAAATAACTTCTGGTAACGAGACCTTTATGCCAAATTAAAGTCTGTGATTGAATCGAGAATAGATTACATTTTTTTAGCTCCCCTACAAGATGGATTTTATTATTTACGGTCGAACTCCGACCGCAGGGCGACGTCTAGTTTTGTCAATTTCATCGTCATTCAGTGCGAATTAAATGACATGGTACTTTATGCTCGGAAAGTTTTCCTAATAGGTGGTGCGTCATGGTGTAGACTGGTCGTAGAGGATAACACTCTATAGGGCTGACGAACTCACGCGGGGTTAAATCAATCATTAATGAACCATACTGGATGCTGCTTGCCGTTTTGCTCGCAGGGAAATCCAAAAAAACACGAATATTCTTGTGAGACTTCTTTGGATATATGAACAAAGAATATCATGTAATATTCTTTCAAGGCTTGTCTTGTCAAGCCAATGTTCCTCTCCATCTCTTCGACCAACAACGCCAGAAATCATGTCAATTGTTTGCTTAATTTGGGCGTCACATTTATGTTTGCTTGTCCATCGTTCACACGCAAATAAAGCAATTAATTAATTTTCGGCATAAACCTAATCCATAACCACGAAGTCCTACGAGTAGACTGTAAATTTTCCATGATTGCCAATGGTACGTTGTTTTTTAACATAAACTGTAAAAAAAAGCAACCACGAAATGTTGATTTTTGCCATGGGAGAGCCACGCTTCGACACTGGGCCGGTTCGACCGAAGTGATCCCACGGCCTCACAGAAAACTTGCGTGAAAAAGCAGTGTGCTGTGTTTTGTTCAGTGAGTGACTTTACCCTAACCTAGCCTAACCCTTTTTGGCTTTTACCTATTCCCATTCCCTATTCCCTCATAAAGGCCGGCAACGCACTAGCGACTCGTCATGGGCGACGGCAGTTGCTTTCCATCCGGTAACCCGCCTGCTCGCTTGTCCCCTAAATATCATTAAAAAAATAACTTCGCAATACCTAAACCGCTAAACTATCTTTTTTGCCAATAACTAACACTGAGCTATGAGAAAGGACAAACGATAGTTTTTATCCTGAAATATGTACGGTTCCTATGCGATTTACAATCATATTCATTCAGTTCTATCTAAACGGTTTTGCCTAACTCCTCAACAAGTCCATACAGCAGGTTCTTCAAGTCCAGTAAGTAGAGTGATGAACTCTTGGACTCCAGCAAGTGGAGTGACGAACTCTGGTCGGTAAACCACCAGCGAAGTTCGTTGAACTGACGAGGAAACTGCCAGACGGGCTGATGACGACATCGTCTGAAAAATTCTGCGTCATGCTTTACAGAATCAGATACTAGTTAAGTTTCGTTGTCTATATATATATTAAAACAGTAAAATTGGAGTTTCTGTACATTTAATATTTTTACAAAATAATTAATGTAGGGGTGCTAAGGAACAGTAACAGAAAATATATCAACAAAAAAGTTGTCTGTTTATAACTATTAGATTGATTTGAATAAATCTTTTATTTAGTACCTATTAGGTCTGAGCAACATATAGGATACTTTATCCCGGAAAAAAGTACGGTTCCCGCGTAATATACAAATTTTTGCGCAAGGAAGTTGCAGGTTTAACCAATTAATCAACCAATAAGTTTCTACATAGAATCGCCGATCAAAATGTTGATGATATGAAGTGTATATCTTTAAAATTATTTTTTTATGAAAGATGCAAAAATGATTTTATTCCTGATAGCATTCAGACTGAATTAAACGATGATCAACGTTATATTTGATAACACATATTTGATAATACAGTCAGTGGCTGCGCTTGCGTGGAATTTGAAATCGGGTTACTTATGTTACTGTCCATCCTTTCTTTCTTTCGAGTAAGTCTACACCAAAAATCAAGTCTAGCAACCAGCAAGCAACCAATGCTTCCTTAGGAGGATACACAAACACACTTTCCCATTTACAATGTTATAATTAGTGCCCGTAACTTATAGTTACATACATATATGACGATCTCTGTGGCTCGGTTGGTAAGCATGTTGTTAGCTTAAGCCGGGGGTCGCGGGTTCAAATCTCGCCGACGTATCAAAAGTTTTTCAATGTTCCTGGGTCTTGGATGTGTATTAAATATGTGTCTCGTGTAGTAAAAATCTTAAATATGTGTATAGTATAAAAAGTAATAAATATATTCCTGTTGTCTGGTACCCATGACACAAGTCCCTCGGGTACGGTGCCACGGTGCCAGACTGACGTGGTGTGAAGTGTCCATAGATTTATTATTATGCATTCTCCTAGTGTACAATTTATTCTGTGGAGTAAATACCAAATTTCAGCAAAATTAGCGCCGTGATTCAGCTTGTAATTATAGAGATATAAGAATCGGCAACGTTTAAAAGACTCTCTGCGTGATGTCGCCCAATCATATGTGATGATAATAATTAATCAAGTCTTAACTTTGGTATATTTCTTATAATAAATACACTGTGTGCTCGAATTAGATCAAAGATAAGAACGAGTTTGGCTTTTTAAATAAGCCCGAGTCAAAATAAACCTTAAGTTGCAACAGAACGTGAAAATGTTTTGAATATAACCCAAATTTTTTTTTAATATTTCTTCTTAACATTAATACGCCTTTAAAAAAATATGACACGGGGCTAATGATCACATATCACGCCACCAAGACGAAATTACAGAACGGATTTTGGAGAAAATGTGAAATGGAAATTCTCTCAAAGTTCATTCTAGCCTACAGGGGAACTAAGTTTTCTGTCTGTCTGGGGGGCTATTATGACTATTACAAACCTGCATGGTTCCAGGCAATTTGATATACGGCCTTGTTATTTTTTCGTATCACAAGGTCTTATTACAATAATAACTAAATTAATACTAGTTTGGTTGTCTATAAATGGATTTTAAATATGTTAGTGACATTAGGGAACGTCAAACTTCACGTGTTTAGTGTCACGTGACTGCTGACTGGCTGGAACTTGACTGGGAATAAGAGATCACAATAACCCCCCAGATAGATGAAAAGCTCAGTACAAAATATAAATATCAGAACTTCCTTACAGTTCGACGAATTAGTGAGATATAGTAAGGCACCAACTTTTCGTTTTTTCGAATGTGCTTACACAGAATAAGTGCGAGTTGAACACGCACGGAGGGTTCCGTACTTTTAGAGGGCAGAAAAGAATGTCTTAAAGTTAACGGCTGTAACAAATATCGTCGTGTAGACGAACTGAAGCGACATTGTATCGACTTTTTCACACAAGTTAAAACTTTATTTATTTTGTTATAATTTGTTTTTGTGGTGTGGTGTAAAGAATGTTGAATAAATGTGTTATTTTTATTATTTAAAAAAAAAAATATGTTTTTTACATTAGAGCCCCCATCAAATATTTAATCTATTTAGTTTTGAGTATTTGTTACTATATATTTATAGCGGCAACATAAATACATGTTCTGTGAAAATTTGAATTCGCTAGATATTAACGTTCTTGATATAAAGTCTGGACACAGACGGGCAGACATCGAGCTTATAGTAATAGAGGTTTTTTTCTTTGTAAACGGAACCCCAGAAACATAATTATAGTAGGAATAATTAAAATCATCACGTTTTCAGCAAAAACCTTGTACTTGTACAATTATTTGTTGACAGGGTAATGATAAGTTTGTTGGACTATAGGTGAGTGACCGAGCAGAAATTTGCGACTATCGGCAAAACGAGTCTTAGGAGTTATAGAAATACTATTATAGAATTTATTCATTATAGATTTTATTTATCTAGAGCGTTCTTTGTCTAGTGGGTAAGACCTTTGGTTCGCACTCAAGAGGGTGCAGGTTGAAACCCCGATGGAGGCGTGTACCAATAAAACATTTTTTCCGATCTCAAGTACATTTAGTACGGGCGCTTATTTCGGCACGAATGGGCTGGCTTGACCGGAGTGATACCACGGCCTCACAGAGTACTGGCGTGAAACGGCGTTGTGCTGTGTTTCGTTCAGTGAGTTAGATTACCGGTGGTCCAACTTACCTAATCTCTTATCCCATTCCCATTCCCTAATCCCTCATAAAGGCCGGCAAGGCACTTGCGACTCTTCGGATGTCGCGAGTGTCCATGGGCGACGGCAGTTGCTTTCCATCAAGTAAGCAGTCAGCTCGCTTGCCCCCTGATATCATTAAAAAAATACCTGACAAAATTGTTGTTGGGCTATATAAATTGTTGTTGGGCTATATAAATTGTTGTTGGGCTATATAAATTGTTGTTGGGCTATATAAATTGTTTTGAAAATTAGATTCTTAGACCTACTAAAACTTTAAAGTATCTTCATGCTTACAATTTAAAGTTTAGTTCAGTCCATTGTATTCATGATGAAGGCATTATGGTTTCGAAATTCATGGCTGTTATTATTATAATAATGTATACTGTTATTTTTGTAATAATGTATACAATTATTTTTTGGCCCTTTCAGAAACATTATACGTTCATATAATGTTTCTGAAAAGGCCATCGTTCATATTCTATGGAATGTGAATTACGGTCCCTTCAGAAACAGAAAAAAGTGTGCTTCTATCTAGTAAAATTAATATTTTCCAGATGTCTTCGGTGGCAAACGAGCTTATGGGTCACCTGTTAGAAAGCGGCTCTCCCACATATTCATATTGATTTATTTGTTTACAGTGCCATAGAATATTGGCATGTAGATTTGAAGAGCTTTTGAGAGCATTACTTGGCATGACTCTCGCCTCCAGCCGAGCCGGCCCATTCGTGCCGAAGCTCTCCCATTCTTTTATGTACGGTTTACTATACCATAGGAAAAACACTGTTTATCATTTGGCAGGTTTGAACTTGTTGATTTAAAGTGGTATAAATTGGGTGTGATTCGCATCAGTCAACGCCCGCGGCAGCGGCCGGCCTTGAGCGACGTAGGTGTGACGTAGCGTGACGTAACGTGACGTAGCGGGGTCGACGAACGACCGCCAGATCGTCTGGGGCGGTGGTTGAGGTCGCTGGTTCGACTCCGGTTGGTTACATATCCAACCAGAGTGGCGGATGGACACAAAGAATTATTGAAAATGATGAATTTTAGAAATGCGAATGTCTATCTGTCTTTCTGTCTGTTACCTCTTCACGCCCAAACCGCTGAACTGATTCTGTTTAAATTTGGTATGAAGATGCTTTGAGTCCCGGGGAGGGACATACTAGGATGCTTTTTATCCCGGAAAAATGTAAAATGTACGGTTCCCGCGCGATAAACGGATTTTGGCGCAACAAAGTTGCGTGCAATGTAGTATTTTTATAACTTTACCTTCTTAACCTCTCCAAAAGTTTTAAATTATTTGTTTTTTAATTACTACGCCCACAAAATACGCGCGACAAAGCGAGTGAACTGCAGCGCGTACAACGGGTGCGGCGGCGCGTACCGTGCTGACTATTTTGCCGTAACATTTACATAGTGTTTACGGTGAAAAAATAATACATAGGTAAGCGTTCCATGAGTGTTTGGCAATTCAAATATACTGAAGGTCGCCCTGTGGTCAAAATTCGAACATAAATATTTCTGAATTCAATCGCAGACTTCAACTTGGTACAAAGGTCTCGTTACCATTTATTATTATATTATAAAAAAAATATAAAAAAACGATAAATAAAAAAGTATTATCGTGTCAGGTCAAAATATTGTAGTATGGATATTGTTGTGTGCGTATCGTTTTATTTATTAAAAATATGCAACAGTAAAGCATATTTTTAAAAATACATTGGTATTCCAAGCTCCTCTTCCATATCAACTATAACTGGGAGAAATTTCATGCTGTTACATATATACGTATCTTTCGTGAAAAGGGGTTAATTATTTTAATTAATTAGTTAATTAAAAATTTTCCGCTCGCGTATTAATATATAAATTTATTTTTCCTTTTTAAAGCTGCTACTTTAACAGTAACATCCTTATAAAGGACACATACACACTAAAGTATTATCACTTACTTTTGTCAACCTTTATACTGTGACAAATTAGTGCTGTATCCTGTGTCATAAATTTCAGACCTTGTGTTAACTGTATTAGTCATGTTTTAACTATTTACACTACAAAAAGTTACGCTGTCTTAGTATGTCTAACACAACCCTAATGTCATTTAAATAAAG
The DNA here is from genome assembly GCA_026546445.1 of Cyclargus thomasi. Lineage (NCBI taxonomy): Eukaryota > Metazoa > Arthropoda > Insecta > Lepidoptera > Lycaenidae > Cyclargus > Cyclargus thomasi. The sequence goes on along the minus strand of JAOTAV010067610.1, from coordinate 580 downwards.
GCTACTTTAATAGAATTAAAAGGGTTGAATATTTCTGAACCGCTCGCTCTAGGTAAAAGTATTGGCCAATATGATTGTCGCAATCATGATCTATGTAATGTCATGATGATTCATCGATTTCATCATAGCATTCATGAAATTATGACAAGGCTCCTCCCCTCAAATCATTTTGTGATTCCAGGGTCTATCCAACACGGTATATCTAGGGAGAGTTACAGTGGATTTTTTCATGAAGTATTTCGCAGATGTTCAGGAAAATTCGCAGTATAGACACTACCTTATAGCAAACCATAATGTAAATCGAACGATATGGCCGGCCGTCGCCCGTGGTTACCAATAACAAGATGGGATTTTTTCGCATAATCGACGAACTCTAGACTTAATTGATCCCTGAGAAACCCTTCTCATAACCTTCTTTTTTTATTTCTTTATCGAATGGCCATCAAAATGTAAGGAATTGACACGACATTAATCATGTCAATTTCATGTTTTTTTTAATAAATAAATAATAAATAATCGTTTATTCGTGCACTAAGACAATACACTAAAATACATAATACACCAAAACTAAAAATTAAAC
>JAOTAV010067599.1:0-13936 GCA_026546445.1 Cyclargus thomasi | reverse complement strand
ATCCCCTTGAATGCCGACAGAAAACTTCGTCAAAATCGTCCTGTCCGCGTACGAAGTCGCGGGCAAAAGCTAGTTATTGTTATATGCGAGTCTCTTGTTGATTTCGGTTTAAGTTTTAAGTTTACTGGCTTAAGTTTACTGGCTTAAGTTTACTGGCTTAAGTTTACTGGCTTAAGTTTACTGGCTTTCGCCCGGATACTTTTCCATGTCTCGCATGGAAATTGCTTTCGTAGCAGATGTTTTTTTTTTTCAAGACAAAATATAGTCTGCTTTAATCTGGATTCTTTCAACTGTGGCTGAAAACGAACTATCGTTCGCGACTTGCGGACGTGGATCTAAGTAATTTGGTCGGGTTATGTCAAACTCAGTCACGACTTACGACGTATGACGTGGATCCATCAACTGGTTCTCTTTCAGTTTCCCCTATTGTACAATTAAAGACATGAGTGGAAGAAGCGGATAACTAAAATTTTTGTAACCTTTGGGTAAATACTAATTTTTTTCTTTACAATTTTGACAAATCTTATATCTTACCTTCTTCATTATCTAGCATTAGTTACCTACTTATCTACTTAATACGTGTAAACAAGACACCAAGGATAAAAAAGTGAAAATACAACACATTGTTGATTTTGTGTATAGAAAATGACAAATCCGAAACAAGTTTCGGATTTGTCATTTTCTATACACAAAATCGTCTTTTCTACGTCGGCCCAAGTGTAGTTTGTGTAGATTTTGTAGGTATTTAGGAATCATCATTCGGAAAATAACACTAAATTACGAATTTAAGGGAGTTCCACTAGATGAGTACTTAAACTAAAGATTGGTATTAAAATTAGGCCCATTAGTTTAGGCGTTGTGCTGTGTTTCGTTCACTGAGTGAGTTTACCGGTGGCCCGACTACCCTTATCCCTATTCCTATCCCCTATTCCCTCTTAAAGGCCGGCAACGTACTTGCGGCTCTTAGGATGTCACGAGTGTCCATGGGCGGCGGCAGTTGCTTTCCATTAGGTAACTCGTCTGCTCGCTTGCCCCTTAAATATCAAAAAAAAAAAAAATCAAGCCGGCCTCTGTCGAAGCAAAGCTCTCCCACGGCAAGAAAGGTTTAAAAAGCCAGCCTCGTGTATCCGGGGCATGATCGTTAGTCTATGTATTGAATCATCCAGACGCGGTGCTGTAGACAAGGCATATTGTTGCCAAGCCTATCCTCGAGATTATTGTCGTGTTTTACAGCTTCTGACATCGTAAGCAATCATTTTAGCGAATAAAATATAATAATATACAGAATCGTCCCCAATAAACATATCCAATGTTTAAAATTTAGTTCCAAAAACTCTACATATCAAGGTCAGTTCGTTAACAAATTCGTTTCTAATCTTCCCTCCCTGTCGACGAGACAAAAGGCGTGCGTCGACGCTCGTGTGACTTTCGCGCGACCTCCACGTCACGAGCGCGTCACGTATACGGGCGGACAGCGAGAGTTCACTGTTATAGACTACTGGCCCGTCCACAAAGGGGTCATATGACCCCGCAGGAAACCTTTGTAGGACGATAGAAGAGCATAAAACGATAAGATTTTGTTGTATGATTTCACTCGTAAGCTGTCCAACTGGGCGGGTGAGAAATCTAAAGTTCAGGTAGTCAGGAAGTAAATTTTGGACATATATTTTCGTACGGCATTTCGGAATAAAATTAATAAGAATTTGTATTGAATCGTTATGAAACTGATGACGTACGCAATCAAATTACCAAATTTGCCCTCGAAATTGTCAGAAAAATAAAAAAAAAATGCTGGCTTTAAGGCGTATTTTTAAGGCACTGCGAGCTTTCTTAATATTTTTCATGAATAAATTGTACAAAAATATACGTCCACTATGTACATTCACTAATATACTTCCTGACAACCTGACCTTTAGATTTCTTCCCAGTTGGACAGTTACAAGTGAAATCATTGAACAAAATCTTATTGTTTTATGCTCCTCTATCGTCATATAAAAATCTACTGCGGGGTCATATGACCCATCCATTTTGTGGACGGGTCAGTAGTCTATTAAGAGAAGATTGTATCAAACGGACTCCATACAAAGAGTGTTAACGTTTTCCACCCTCTAAACCCTCACCTAGAATAATGATTTTGACCTACGTAGTTTCGTAAATACCTCAAGCCTGGCTGAAATACACTAACGTGATATTTCTCTTTCTCTCGAGCGTAGTCATAATTGTCGATATCCACATATATCTCTACTGCCTAACATGCATACATTGAGAGACAAATTTCTCGCTTAGCTTCGCTAGTTTCGAAAAAACCATAGACTTTTCACATAATATCAAAATCTTGACAAAACTCGATATGTATTGCCATTTAAGGGTTCGTAAATAAAAATAGCATAGATTAAAAAAATATATATCTTTAATTTTGTCGACAAACACGAGAAAAAAGTATGTCGTTTTGGGTCAATAGAGAAAGAGAGATAAACCGGTAAACATCGAGAAAACGTGCAGACAAAATTTTCTCGATGGTATATCTTAGCCGGGCAGGACTAGGTTTTTATGTTTTGTTTTCCAACCCACCTGCATTCTAAAAGGAACCGGCATGTACTAGGCAAAGAAGCTTCTTACAATAGTTCAACCCCAAAAACACTTCTAATAAGGAAAGATGCAAAGAAAAAATTATATGTACCTATTATATATTTTAAGTATACAAACTATTAGTTTCCCTACTTCAGCAACTTTATATTATCAAATCAATTAAATGATATAAGAACAAAATAAGACGTGGAAAAGTCATCTTCTATTATATAGAAATAAGTCGGGTTTTCCTTCCTGACGATATAACTCCAGAACGCACGAACCGATTTCAACGGTTTTGCATTCGTTGGAAAGGTTTCGGGCTCCATGAGGTTTGTAGCAAAAAGATCAGAAAAAATTTCAAAGAGTAAAGTGACCACGCGGACGGAGTCGCAGTCTACAGCTAGTAGGATATAAGGTAACTAGCGTGTTTTGTCGATCCAGCGAGTAATGAGTATACCGGCGACCCATCTTTCTAGTCTCTAGTCCCTACCCCCTACCCCCTATTTCCAATCCCTTCCTAAAAATGTATTTTTTATTTTTCCTTCTATTAACTTATTAAACGTATGAAAGATGATAGAACAAGAAAGATATTCCTCCTAATTTTATCAAGAACTCTAAAGAGTCTCTAAAGAGCGTCCATAGCCTAGTGGATAAAACCTTTGGTTCGCACTCGAGAGGGTGCAGGTTCGAGCCCCGGCGGAGGCTTTTTCCAATAAGACATTTTCCGATCATAGTGCATAATACGGATGGTCATTGCCGTGGGAAAGCTATCCTTCGCCACGAATTGACCGACTCGACCGGAGTGATACCACGGCCTCACAGGACACTGGCGTGAAACGGGGATGTGCTGTGTTTCGTTCAGTGAGTGAGTTTACCGGTGACCCAACTTACGTAAACAACCTATACTTGTTGATGTATTCAATAAATGATTATTAAAAATGATGTTTAGAGTTATTTATGAACTTTAGAGATGGTGACAGAAGGTTATTTCATATTTTACTGGCAATATGTTTCAAGTTTACCCTAAACGCGGCACAATGGTGAAATTGATTAATCCAGTAGCTAGAGATTCTGGTATTCATAAACTTGACTGTCACCAGTCCACTGCAATTGTAAAGATAGAGTAGTGTTTTGAGCCTTACAACTCCAAAGAGGAGTGTAGCAACATGGAGTTGCCATCGATGGTCCATGTTGAGTCAACTCTCCTTGTTTACTCTACCCCACTCTCTTCAAACCCCTAAATGATAAGGGTTACGCTGGGGGTCGAATGGCGTTAATAGCTTTTAGTGAAATGGATACGGGACAGAAAAATTAGTAATAGAGTCTCATTTTTTTCTTTAAGTATGGAACCCTAAAAAGCACACGTCACGTAAATCACGCGACAACCGTACATTTCCCCGGGATAAATAGTATCCTATATGTTGCCCAGAACTAATAGCTATTAAACAAAAAAAAGATTTATTCGTATCCGTTAACTAGGTCCCGAGATTAGCGCGTACATACAGACAACTTTTTTCTCTCGATATGTGTTCTATTACTGTTCGTTAGCATCCTCACATTGATAATTTTATAAAAATATTAAATGTACAGACACACAAATTTTACTGTTTTATTATATGTATAGGTGTCGGAGATGGCTGAATTATAAGGATCTGTGAGCTATATTCCTGTTCACTCAACGTGGGTAGTTTCGGGTAAGCAAATCTAGAATATCTGGAATTAGCTGGATAAGTATTAATTAATTATTATTAGATACCTAGTACAACGAAGAATTAACAAAGGTTAAGTTCAAGTCAAGTCAAGCTGGACCGTCCGGGAGTTGTGACGTCACGCTTGCGTTCGTGTCTCCGAGAGTTGTGACGTCACGCTTGCGTTCGTGTCTCTTCTGACATTCAGGAGACTCGCACTTCAATCTACATGTATAATTGTTGTGTGCGCGTGTTTGTCACTGAAGCGGGTATACAGATTTTGCTGAATATTTTCGTGTATATTCAGGGGGACTTGGGAATGGTTTACATTCACAAATAAGCCCGGAAGGACAGCGTCTGTCGGGTCCGCTTCTATATGTATATTAGATATCCCTTGGGTAAAATTTGAAAATAGCATAAAAATATGAATATTCTTGTAAGCTTCCTTTGGGAATACAATTCTGTTTTTCCAAGACTAAAAGTTGCCTATGTAACTATACTATACTCATATACAATTATTTTTGGCATAGACTCAGTTGAAAAGATGGAAAATAACCAACTACTTTATTCTTGGAAAAATATCATGATCCCAAAGAAAGCTTACAATAACATATAAAAATTTGAATGGCGTGATTTTCAAAAAAATTTAAAACATAAATTTTGAGATTTAAGAGATTTTTTTTGATAATTTTCTTAGTATTTAGTACTGGCTATTAATACGTGCCCAGGACTTAAGGGAGTGGTACGGGGGGGTCTCTTTGTTCAAGCCTTCCCTCCTAACCCTTTATCGCAGTATTCTAAGCTTTAGCCAGATTCTAAGGTTTACCCAGAAGGATTATATTATTGAAAATATTATTTTCTTATATGAATGTAGACTAAACATAGTTGGATTGGACGGGTCACGTAGGCCGCATGCTCCCAGATCGCAGATCTTAACAGAATGGGGACCTGCAGATGGAGGATGTCTCCGAGACCGGCATAGGGAAAAATGCCGCTGGAGCGCGATACCAGCCAGGCTGGTCAACGGTGGCACAAGAGAGAGAATAGTAGAAGTTTTTGGGGGAGGTCTTTTCCCAGCAGTAAGAAAGTTTTATAATAATAATAAAAAGGCCACAAACCCGTGACTTCTGGAGACGACCCGTAAAGGAGAATCTAAAAAATTTAAGTCCATAATAGAAATAATGTAACTTAGATTACTAGAGTATTAGAGTTTTATATTAGAGTTTTACGGACACTTTTTAGGGGTAAAATTTGTATTATTTAAGAACTGTTCTGTCAATGTTCAATCCCTGCCCTGGGTCCTGACGCTCCCCGGACGCATTTCAAAACAGAAAAAATCCGGGGTAAGCGACTAATTGACTTCGTATTTTGCATAGACTTAATTGAAGGGAGGAGATGCAACAGTGGCTACTATTGGTCTAAATATTAAAACTTTTACGAAATTTTTTAATACCACAAAAACTCAGCTAAAAATAGTAAATCATGAGTCACATAACTAAGGAGGAACATCTTCTGTAGGGTCAGCTTTACTTAATAATATTTTTGTATCGAAATTTCTTTATTGTCTTGCTATTTACCCTTTAACACCTATTTATATGCAAGTTTACTGAAACGTAAATACAAAATACATGCAAAGAACTTAACCACATTAAAACTCAAAACAGACACGTGAGAATCAAAACGTGACCGCGATAACTAGATTACTGTCAACCGCCAGCTAAAAATAGATCGCTTGTGCAACACGCTCAAAAAAAAAACGTCCTTTACTGGCAAAAATGTTATTGAAAAAAAAACTTTTCAGTTCTTCGAAATTTTAAATTGCGAAATAAAACAAAATGGCGTCCGCCCAATGCACTTATCGGCGGGCATATCAAAATGCGACTTGGCAACGTAGCGGCCGCATTCTTGCAGCCGCGCGGCAACGTCGCAAGCGCTACCCGTACCTCCGAGTGACGTCACGTGATAAACGTTCCAAAATACCAATTTGTCCGCACAATTCTAAATTTGAAAATTTTCGTTTCTTTTGCCCAAGGTTTTCTAAAGTTGTTTCATTTTCATGCAAGACTCAAAACATCGTTATTTTTAACGTTATTCAGAGCAGACTTTTCCTGTTAAGGAAAAAATTACGTAAGAAACGTTAACTTCATATTTCATGTTACATAGAAACTAGAGTTTACGTCATATGATTTTTTCTTTCTGAAGTATGAACCCTCTCTTGGAAAATTGTATTTCATCTATAAATAATACAGTTTTGTTTTCTACTGCTTCATCCATGTACTTCATAAAAGTTCTCAATCTTGTAGATAAGCTGTTGCTTCTGTGAACAGTTTTATATAATTTTACACTATCAATAAAGAGAAAAGATTTGTATTTTTGTATGTTTGCTATGACCAAACTCAAAAAGTACTGAACCGATTTCAAAAATTCTTTTTCCGTTAGATTTCTTTATTGTGATAATTTATCTCACGGTGAAATGGGCTATAACAGTGATATCTGAAAAACGGCCAAGTGCGAGTTGGACTTACGTACAAAGATGTAGAAGCAGGGTATTAGCTGACTTAGGATATTGGACGCTTTTAATTCCGACTAAAATCCTCCCGTTCATGATCAATCATTGCCACGCGGGCAAAGCTGCGGGAAAATAATAGTCTATATATAAAATAAAACAGTAAAATTTGAGTGACTGTACATTTAATATTTTTACAAAACTATCAATGTGGGGGTGCTATAGAAGAGTAATAGAACACATATCGAGGGAAAAAAAAAGTTGTCTGTCTGTACGAGCTAGTCTCAGGGACAAACTGGACGGATTTGAATCAATCTTTTTTTGTTTAGTAGCTATTATGTCTGGGCAACATATAGGATACATTTTATCCCGGAAAAATGTACGGTTCCCGCGTAATATACATTTTTTGCGCAACGAAGCTGCGGGCACCAACTAGTATTCAATAATTTTATAAACAAGTGAAGACAACTCAAGCGACATCCAAGTCAAACAAACATAACGTGGTACAATTTACACAAGCATTTGTTTAAAGAAAATGTACGAGTATATACGTGTAGGAATGTAGCAGCATACATATTTACGTTCTTACGTCTGATATCTTTTAGATGTTATTGTTGCTTATAACCAGTGGCATAACTACAGGGTGGCAAGCCGGCAAAATGCCACGGGCCCCCAGCCGGAAGGGGCCCTCGATCAGCCCCCCTAGACGCTTGACGTGTTTTTGAATTGGTTTGACATAGTGGAACGAAAACGAATTTGCCACGGGCCTCGAACGCTATAGTTACGCCACTGCCTATAACGTGCAGAAGTTCTTTTATCGGAGAAACTGTACAATGTACATCTTTCCATTAGACTTTAGAGCATTTCTTCTTGACCTGGAGTTATTTACCCCCGAGGTGGGAGAAAAACTTTTGGATGGAATGCAACTGCCGTTGCGTATGGGAAGTTGTAACGTCAGAAGCGTTGCAAGTGCCTTGCCGGCCTTTTTTAATGAAGAAATAGGCTACGGGAATAGGGAAAGGGAATGAGTTGTCGGTAGTTGAAGGCCCAACTAAAGTCACTCTATCACTCTGTTTTACGCCCGTTTTCTATTAAGCCGTGGTGTTTATCCAGTTGAGCCGGATATATCGTGCCAATGCACTTTTCGGAGGGCATGCCGAAGCGTGGATGAGAGAGCCACCAATGAGCGTCCGTAGCCTAGTGGGTAAGATCACCTTTGGTTCGCACACGAGAGGGTGCAGGTTCGAACCCCGCTGGAGGCCTGTACGGTGTACCAATGAGACATTTTTCGTTCTCAAGTACATAATACGGATGATCAAGACTTTTGAGGTGCTGTTTTCATTCATATAGAATTTTCACCTTTATGAATGAAAACAGCACCTCAAAAGTTTTGGTCTGGTAGCGAAAACCTTGTAACGTATCTCTCCTGTTATACCCCAAAATTGCAGTCTTGGCCAGTGAAAAGAGGAACTAAAAAAAAATAAAACAAAAAAGGAATTTTCCAAAAATATATATTGAAATCTGATTGTTTAGTGATGAAAAATTCTGTATTAAATTTCAAGTTGTGTGCAATGTATATAAAAATATATATTGCCACAAATATATGTTTGGAATTAACTTGTTTTTTTTTTTAGGTAAAATTTAGGGAGGGGGGGGAGGGGCGTTTCTCATCAGCCAGGTCTGTAGTGTCCTATTGGGGTATAATAGGAGAGATACGATACAAGGTTTTAGCTACCAGACCAAAACTTGGTTTCAGCTTGCCTCAAAAACCTACTCAAAATTTGCTATAAGCTCTCAGATTATAAGCGTCCAATGAGCCGCATAAGGACTAGCTAGTTAGTTATAATGTAATTACGGAAAAAACTAAAGATAATTTCTAGCTGAAACATTCGAGCTATCATTAAGGGTTTGAACTTACAAAAAAAAGTATAAACACGTTAACAGGATATACCGGCGGCTAGAGAAATGAACAATAGGTATTTGTATTATCTATTGCTGTCTCTAACCACAAGTCGGGGAAGCCTCTGAGCGCGATAGAGACAACTGCATCTTGGATTGAAAAAACCCTTTAAGAGAACAGGAAATCAACGATGCGTTGTTCCCTTGATTACTTCTCCAAAACTTTACCGATTTAAGTATTTTTTTCATAAAATATTAAAGAAAGGCTTAAGCCGTGTCCTTATGTTTTACTTTTATTATATAATCTAGCCGAATTTGTTTTCTGGATGTCAGAAGACAGCGAAAAATCTGCCCATTTTTTCAGGTATTTGAAGGTTCATATCTTTTTTAATAATTAAATTATGAAAAAAAAAGAAAACATGTGGACAGGGTATAAAAGTGGCCATTAATATTTATTTTAAAAAAATATAATTTTACCGGCATTATCCAGGCAGGAAACAGGAAATTGCCCTAGTGTCTCCTCTTAATACTACAGAACTGAACTTTACTAACATAAACTTAACGAATTTACAGCAAACTGAGTTTTATTTTTTAGGTTTAACTTTATAAACCCGTTAATCCTTCGGTGTACATTCGCGATGATGGCGAGAGTTCAACTCGCACTTGGCCGCTTTTACTTGATTGCAAATAAAGTTTGAAGTATATAATTATTTTAGTTTGCTTACATTCCATATAAATGTAGTTTAATTATGTTTTAAAAAGACTTATAAAAGGACTAAGTTTCACTCTACATAATATATCGTCATAAGTAATGACGCATAATGTTTTTCAATTCAAGAAGTGACGCATTTTCTAAAACTTTGACGCATTTCCTTTGCACAATGGTTGCATCATGTAGCAACGAAACTTAACGTAACTTGTTATCATGGAACTGAAAAAAAGTAGTTGGTACTTTAACTGAGCTTTAAGTTTCTTTAGTTAGCAAAATAAACTAGTTCTGGTTTTAAAATACTTATGAATTGCATGAAGAAAGAAATAACATTTCAACTTGACCTCCGTCGCGCAGTGGTTAAGCGCTTTGGTAGCTCACGCCGGGGGTCGCGGGTTTGAATTCCGCCGACGGAACAAAAGGTTTTTCAATGTTCCTGGGTCATGGATTTATATTAAATATGTGTATCATATAATAAAAATCTTAAATATGTGTATAGTATAAAAGTATTAAATATATTTCCGTTGTCTGGTACCTGTAACACAAGTCCTTCGGATACTTAGCACGGTGCCAGATTGACGTGGTGTGAAGCGTCCATAGATATTATTATTATTATATACCTAACTCATTTTTAAACCGACTTCCTTCCTTGACGAGAAGGTAATATGTTCGGCTGTGGTTATTTTCTTTTCTAATTATTTTAACTAATTGTGTAATTTACCTAATTAACATCTACCTAATGTAGATACATTAGCTGGATGATTAAGATCAGATAGATGTCTGTACATAGATTCCTAGACCTTAAACCTAAGTTTTTAAAATGCATCTTAAAGTACTAACAGATTTGTTTTAGGGACCATCCATAAACGTAACATCTTTTGCCGTGGAGTGTGTGTGTGCCTTTCGGAGAGCCATGCATCGGCACGAATGGGCCGGCACGGCCGGAGTGATACCACGGCCTTACAGAAAACTGACGCTTAACGTCGTTGTGTTGAAATATTGGGGTGGTTACAATCGCACAAACCGCGACATCCGAAGTGCGTTGCCGGCCTCTATGAGGGAATAGGAAATGAGAATAGGGGATTAGGGAAGTTGGGCCACCGGTAAACTCGCCCAATGAACGAAACACTGACGTTTTACGTTTACAGCTTTCTGTGAGGCCTTCGGTCGAGCCGGCCCATTTGTGCCGAAGCATGGATCATGGATAGACATAGGGAGTAAGGTGTAAAGAGTTGCCGGTTGAATCTCCGGTAAAATCTCTTACTCGACGAAACACAGCACAGCGCTATTTCACGTCGGTTTTCTGTGAGGTCGTGGCACTTCTCCGGTCCAGCCGCCCCATTCGTGACAACGCACGGCTAACAAATACGGTATATTCGAGAGAAGTCCTCCTTTTAGAAACTCTGTTAAAAAGGCAGTGTAATTTTCATCTGGATACCGTAGTTGCGCCAACGTCCAAATAATGCATAATCCTTTTGCCCTAAAGACAAACACACAGACATGAACAATTTCATAAGATGGCGGTTTCTCCACAGCCTAATGAGGCAGTTAGATAATTATAATTGTGACAGAACGACGGTGGCTTCCCGTCAACGCGGCGCGGCACCGGTTGGCGGGAAACGTCACGTCCGCCATTTTGTTTACATCACTAAATAGCGTCGCGGTCGTTGAAGTTATAACACCACGTAACTCAAAAGCGACAAATTTTCAGGAAAGCGAAACAATTGATTTGACTTTTGTATAGATCACCATACCAATACGATTTTTTACGTTTAAAAATTGTACAAGTTTTTGTAAGCTGACACGTGTTCCTGATTAACTTAAAAGATGCGTTTTCCGATTTTCTCCAAAACGCCATCAAAATGAAGATATAGCCAAAATGTGACTTACGTGGTTTTAGAACTTAAACGACGATAGCCAAAGTAATTTCACCAACGCGAATATTTAAAACTAAGGATTAAAGAGGGTGCACAAAACTAAATAATAACACTTTAAGTCAAGGATGGCATTTGGCAAACCTGTATAACCCAAGATATAGCCATAGCCAGACTTTCTTTACAAAAGCTGAAAGTTTTATAGATGTGAACGGATATTGTTCATTCGCTTAAGATTGACGGTATGGTTCATTAACCCTCTGTCAAATTTCTAAACAAGGTGACAACATAAATGTCCGCGTCCGTGGCCTAGTGGGTAAGAACTTCGGTTCGCACTCGAGAGGGTGCAGGTTCGAACTCCGGTGGAGGCGTGTACCAATGAGACATTTTCCGATCTCAAGTACATAATAGGAATGCCTTGGAGGAGCCATATTTGGCACGAATAAGCCGGCTCGATCAGAGTGATACCAAGGCCTCAGAGAAAACTAGCGTGAAACGGAGTTGTGCTGTGTTTCGTTCAGTGAGTGATTTTAACTGTGGTTCAACTTTCCTAATCCCCCCATCCCTGGTTTTTTTTTCGCGTCGGGGGCGTTCTTCCTCTTCTACTATTCTTCCAATAAAATTATTATTTTTAGGAAATTGCCCAATCCAATCAGGCATTCTGAGAATTCGCACCTCGTGTAAAATGTCATCAATTGGAGATTATCCTCAAGTTCTCTAAGCCTTGGTCCCAGTTGTACCATGAGGGAAATTGAACCAGCCAGTTTGCGGATCTTTCATTCGGTCCTAATAATATGTAACTTCCATGTAAGTCATGATTTGTTGGTTGAGTTTGACATAACTCGACTAAATTACTTAGATCCACGATCTGCATCTGTTTCAACTTCTCTGATTGTACATCCGAGAAAAACATATAACACCAGGTTTTATACCTGGATTTAACTATGTTCATATTAATGTAATATTTAACCTTATAGCCTTGTCATATTTAACCACGATCCACTTCTGATTCAGAGACACCGGTTATTTATGATACACATTATTGACTAGTTTTTATTCCTAGCTTTGACCGAGCGGAATTAGGACGTCCATACTAATATTAAAATTGGGTAATGTGCTTGTTTGTACGCCATTTCATGCTGTAACGAAAACATGTTGGAAAAACAACATGTTTGAAAGAACCTTTCAATATAATAATATAACACCTATGGACGCTTTACACCACGTCTGTCTGGCCCCTCGGTAAGTACCCGAGAGACTTGTGTTACAGGTACCAGACAACGGAAATGTATTTAATACCTTTTATACTATACACATATTTAAGATTTTTATTATATGATACACATATTTAATACACATCCAAGACCCAGGAACATTGAAAAACTTTTGCTCCGTCGGCGGGATTCAAACCAACGACCCCGGCTTAAGGTATCTACGCCTTTACTAACTGAGCTACAGAGGTCGTCAAAAAAGAATATTCTTTTACGACTGTTTTAAATTCCACGCTAGTGAAGCCGAGGGCCAAAGCTATATTTAACGGTTTCTGTGTGGGATACAAAAATCTTTATTAAGCTTTGGCCTTCGGCTTCGCTAGCGTGGAATTCGAAATTCTCTTTGATTAAATTATTAATATCCTATCATATTTAAAATCAGTCATGATATTGTTAACAATTTTTAATGATGTTACCATAGACCAATGGTATAATTTCTCTTTGATATTACGTAATATAAGTATAGTTTATAATTTTTTGTAGGAGACTGGTGCCTAAGCTTATTAAGTTAGCCTGTGGTTTAGGTCACTAGGCCTCTTTATAACTTTTATTTTATAACTGTGTACAATATCCGGGATATTGTACACAGTTATAAAATAACAATTGCGTGGATTATAAGTAAAGTATGTTAGGACGGTGTGTGTGTGTGCGATTGTGTGAGGTGTGTGAGTTATATTTTAACGCATTCATGGTCTATTAGTACAAAGCTCTGCTTTTGACTCGGAGGTCGTGGGTTCGATTCCCGCGTGGGAAACGTTATTTCCAAGTTTGGTTAGGACAGTGCAGTCTGATCACCTGATTGTCTGACAAGGTGATCCATGCATCGGATTTCCGTCACCGAAACCGGTGTGGGAGTTATCATGTTTTCGTGACTGAGATTAGTTTAAAAAACAAATTTCAGAGTTTTCTCATATATTTTAATTTAAAGCCATTCCGTGAGATGTCTTTTGCGGGCAGATTTCGTTAGGGGGTAGAGTCTTGTCCATTTATTAATTTTGCTGTAGAAATGTTTGCCAAGAAAGCTAAAAAATTGCTTAGCAAACCGTGCCCTAGGTTTTGTGTCTACGAGATTATATCCTCTTTTACTTAAGATCAATGTGGGATTGTATGTGGTAAGACCGTGTGGGGATTAACAGTTTTCAGATTGTAAGTACTTTGTACGATTATTCTTGCGATGATATTCTGTAGGGTAACGATATGGAAGTCCGTATGATACTTTTAGTATTGCACGCTGGGCTCGCCCTAGTTATAAAATTGTAGTTTTGGGAGTAACTCCCCACGTAGTCGTACAGTATGCCAGCAGTGATTCACAAAGAGTTTAATATAGTATTCTTCTCAGGGATTATTATTTTTTAACAAAAAATTAAAACCGACTTCCAAGGGAAAAAACTAAAATAGTACAAAAGAAACTAAAAAGT
>JAOTAV010067588.1:0-13946 GCA_026546445.1 Cyclargus thomasi | reverse complement strand
ACAAAAAAATCGAAATTCGAATATACGTAACCCGCGAAAATTCAAAATTCGCGATACTTTTTGAACACACCTCGTAGGGCCGAAATAATCTCTTTCTTGGTTGACGGTTTTGGTGGACAAACGGCGTCACGCAGGGTTACCACTTTTCTTGCAGACGGCCGTGCCGCGTAAGAGAGCAACCAGAGAGCTTTCACATTGCACGGCGGCCGTGTTAACAACCTCTCAGCATTCTATGAAATTGTATACTTGTATTGTCGCTTTCACATAAACACGGGCGCAACACGGTCCGGTTACCCTACAGAGGCTGCATGCATGGGAAAAGGGGCTAATTCTGTAAACGTACAAAATACATTAAACCCTATCTCAAATCCGATACGCAGATACGCTTCACATAAGTATATACACGAATACTCATTGAATCCTTTCTCTATCGTTAAATTAGCAACACAAATAAACATAATAATATGTCATCACATTAAGCGTCCCTAATAGTTACTTTCACTACTAAAACGAATTCAACACGCACCAGTATATAGTATAATAAAAACTTTCACTAGTACTTTGGCTAAATTAGAATGCATTACTGCGTTACTGAATATTTTTTGACAACATCGGAAACATTAAATGTATCAATATTTGCTTTCACTATAATAAATGTCAATATTTTTGTATTTTCTACTTTCATATCATGTTAAATTTTTTTATCAACGAATGTTTCACACAATATTAATTCTTGTCTTAAGAATTTTTATCTACCAAATATTACTTGATTATTTTTTAAAATCCAAACTAATGTTTATGACATTCTATCCAAATTATCCAGAAGATTCCGTACGTATAATTTAAAAAACTAATAATTAATAATTAATAGATATGCGTGTTTAATATAATAATAATAATAATAATATCTATGGACACTTCACACGATGCCAGTCTGGTCCCGTGCTAAGTACCCGATGGACTTGTATTACAGGTACCAGACAACGGAAATATATTTAATACTTTTCTACTATACAAATATTTAAGATTTTTAAAATATGATACACATATTTAATACACGTCTAAGACCCCGGAACATAAAATAACTTTTTGCTCCGTTGGCGCGATTCGACCCCGCGACCCCCGGCGCTACCAACTAAACTATAGAGCGATAAGCATTTGTCGTACAAAATATTATTATAAGGTATCAGAATCTAAATTCTTAAAAGCAACGTAAACGCTATTTAAGTTCTACCGTAACCAAATCGCTACGGATCACGGTTGATTAATATTAACACCGTAGGCAAATAAATAACTATCTATTGACGCAACGCAATGAAACGAAACGACGAGAATTTAAATATGAAGAAAGTACGGGATGCACTTCCCGTGTTGAAAGTGTTTCTTAGATTAATGGTTCAATATTTCTTTATAATTATTATTTTTGGACTCGGACCACCGATTCCGATTGTTCAAACCGGTTTCTTAGAACATAAAGATTGTAGAAGTTTGAAATATCTCAACGATAAAACCAAAACGGAACCCTTTTGTGTACATTACAACTAATATGTTATTTTATTGTGGTTAAGTTTATATAATGTCAATATTAATTGTAATGGTGTTCAATGATTCAAGGTTGATAGATTGTATAACTTTTAAAATATTTGTATGCTATCTTTATAGTCGAAAGTGTAAGACCTGAGTTTTTTTAATATGCTAACAACTTATGTACCACTTTCGAAGCAAATAAAGTGATTGGCTGATTGATTGATACTGAGCAAATATCTTCTTCGAAATCGCGAAAATCATAAAACTAAAACCAACAACGAATGTAATAAATCACAGTCTAAATTATACGTCTCAATTTAACATCATTACTAAATTAGACGAAACGTGGCCAGCCAGTAATTTTATAGAAAAAACGTTACATAACTCTAAATAAACTAAAACGTTTCTGTCATGTCGACGACAGTAAAACAATTGACCATAAAATTCGTCGTACGTGTTTCTTATGAAAAGAGAAAGCCTGGAGCGTTTCTGACAACCCATTTCTTAGAACATTATGTCTTATTTAAAAAGATGAAGCAAAAAATGTGGACAATATGGCTTGTGAAAATAAAAGAGCTACTGGTCATAGAAATGTTTTGGTTATAAAATTGTTTTGCGTCGCTTCGTCTTTGTTCTTTTAAAGTTGACAAAAGATAAAATATAATGTGTCCTTTGAGGACGCAACAGTAGTTAATGTTTACAATGTCTATTGTAATTGTGACTAATGTCCATATTTTTGCGCTATCCGTAACTGTAAATTCGAAACAAAAACTTGTTTATTCGACTTAATTGCACTAGTTTTAACAAGTTTATTTGCACGATTTGCTTCTGAAAATAATTTCTTTCTTTGAAATTAAAATAATTAGAGAGGCAAAGACATATTTTGAATATATTTTAGAAGCACGTGTGTAGTTAATGTTCCCGAGATGGTAAGATGCAAGTGCATTCGAAACTCACATGTCAGCAACAAAATTTATGATAGGTTGTTTTTCTGCCTTGTCGGTACTACAGATGTTACGGTGATGATTCGTGTCGCGTATTTCGGGTTTATAGCTAGTAGCTAAAGACGTCCTGTTTTTGAATTGTCCTATTATTGTTTTATACGTACGAGGAATAATTATGTTCTAAGCAAGGAAACGTAACAGACGAAATGTACAAAAAACTGTCGCGTCAGTGTCGCGCGTGTTGAGAACAAATTGGCTAAATTTAACGAAAAACGGTAAAGCTTCTTCGGCTTTTTTTGAAGATTTTAAAAAATATACGTATATTGTACACTACGTTATAATATATGCCACTGAAACATATTTGTTTTCATTTAAAATCTTAAATTCAATGCTAACTGATTAAAATTAAAAGCGTAAGATTGAAATCAGTATTAACTACGAGAATTTAACGACCATTTTAAAAACATCATTACTTGGAACCAAATTGGTGCTCTGAAATATAAATTCTTGTCCTTAGTAGGATTCTCAACATTAAATTAATCTACTTTATTGGATCCCGTGTAAGGAGCTGTCGTCAATACGACCAAATCAATACCATTTACGGTGTTTAAGTTACAATTAAGTCTTATGTCGCTGACTGATGAGCGATGGCGAAATATATGATTAAAGACGCATTTAAATCTTTTACTAAGAGAGAAATACTAGCTGAATCTCTTATGGCGAAAATATTATGCCATGTCTCCCAATCCACGATCAATTGTCTGATGTGCCAGTTATAGAGTTTTGTTTTGGCATTTTCATATAACATATTTTTTTAAAGACTGGTTATTTTAATTAAGATTTGTTTAGAGAATATCTCAATGTCAAATATGAAACGTCTGAATTTCACTTATTCAAAATAAGTTGTAAAATATTAAAATTAATATGAATGTTGGGACTACAACAATGAGTTCATAAATTAAAAGCTCGTTTGGTCGAAGATTAAATTATCGATTTCAATATCACAGGAACAACATTATTATAGAACTCAATACACTAAAAGGAAAATGAACTGAATATGCCAATGAAAATGGATTAAAAATTAATTAATATACGAATTAAATAAATTACCAGCTGTTTGAGAGTGTACTTCAAATATTTATTATCGAATTCAGATTGATTATTATACTTTAAATAGAAGTAATTAATAACATGACTGATGTGTGTGAAAAGATAAATTGGAATATAAATTGAAATAAAAAAACAATTGACTCGTCTTAATAGACTTTATTGTCTGGGGTATGGAACTTGAGGTTATCAGCAAAAAAGGTAATCAAAACTTATTTTTTTACCAATATAGATTTTTCTCTTAACATACGGTAAAGTTTGTTCGGATATAATATTTTACCTTTGAATTTCCATAATAGTGATCTTTATGAAGTCTCTTCTCTCTTATACAATAGTCTTTGCACGCGGCTTCGCTCGCGCTGAATTCATTAAGTAAGAAAGTACATTTTTTCCAATAACGTGATGTTTGTTTTAATACCAAAAGTAGCCTATGTTGCTCTTCATACTTTCAACTAAGTCCATGTCAATAATCAAGGCGATTGGTTGCTTCGTTGGAGCGTGACGGAGAAACAAACACACTTTCCGATTTATAATATCAGTAAGGATTCTAAGTTGCATCGATGCTCCTTTTAGAAGTATTTATAGAAAAATCTTTACGCCTCTATTGAGTCTTTATAGAATTTAAGAGTAGAGAATTTTTGGTATATCTTTCTTTTTACCTCACAAATTTGATTATCAAAATTTTTACTCGGAGTAGAACAAGGTACACGTCAGATCCAGGTTATTATAGTTCATGTGACATTTGCCTTAAAATCCCTAAATAAGTTCAATGTTCACATAAAGTCGAGGAAGTGGCGTTGTTTAATTGACTTTATATTACGGTTCCCCATGTGTTACATTATCTCACATACACATAAAATTGTCTTCGCCTACTCCAGGACACTTTGAATAGATGGAAGCAATTGTTTCAGCCGCTCGTAAATCATTGGAGCACTTTGCTACTTGTTTTATGATTCTTTTGTGTTAAAACTTTTATTGGCTCACCCGAAAACTTAATTTATTCAGGGTGGACCTTTTTTCGTGCGTATTGTTTAAGGGAGAAGCAATCGAGACTCACAAAAAGTTTCATTTAATGTAAAAGATTTTACGATATGTAATTCTAGAATTTATTTAAAAATATTTGAATAAATTTTTGTGACTTGTGATGGATTCCGATTGTCATCAAATCTTTGGTACGCTTAAGTAGGTTCTTATATTCAAAATAAAATATTACGGCTAAATCCTACAAGATATATTTATTTAGTCCTCAAGCCTTTGAGGATTACTTTGTGTGTATCTTTTATTCTTCGTACAAAGAGTTACTGTTATGGCCAAGTATAATTTCTTCAATTTAATTTTTGCCGTTTTTCCATCTTGCCTGTTGCCACCTGTTTCATACAAGTTCTACAAATATGTATTTATTGGATTCACTGGATTTCTACAATCTTGATAACAATTAAATTATACGAGTGCTTTCTAGATCACCTGCTTGTAACAATATCTTTGTGTTTAAAAAATAATCTGCACTAACTGCTAAAGAGTTCTAACACCTGCTTTTTATTACTTTTGAATTATCATTATTTGTTATCAAGACATTCGTATGAAATAACCTTTATACGAAAAATAAACTACTTTAAAAATACTTACTACGTAAAAAATAATTATAGATACGAAAGTATAACCTTGGTTGTAAATAAAACCGGTCAAGTGCGAGTTGAACTCGCGCACCCTCCGTGCGCGAGTTTTACAAGTCCGTATTATAATAATGTAAAAATTAGCAAAAATATATTTTTTGTATGATTTATTGATTGATTCCTTATTTTTATTATTGTATTATGTCAACTGGGTTCCGTTTTCACCCTTTGGGTACGGAACCCTTAAAATTTTTGTCCATACATTTGTAATATTATCTTCAAAAGATTGTGCATGTCTTTGATATTGATAAGCTCAGAAGGAAATTTATCTTGGAATATTTAAATTGGAATAACACTGGTTCTGTGTGGTCATCTTATCTATTCCAGCTTATCTGAGAGGTTTGGCTCGGAAGCTGCCGTGGTACCTAAAGCTGATTAGCTTGAACACTGAAATGCTTGAAAGGAAAACGTAATACAACATTTCCAATTAACGTTACTTAATTATAATACTTAATATAATAAACTAATTAATTACTTTTATATCCTTTATGTCTTTAATACTTAAATCACATTTTATTCTTTCCTTACAATTTAGACATGGACAAAACTTATTAAACAATATGAACTATAGTTACCTTAACTATAGTACCATAAATATTTAAATCCATCGTGTAAAGGAGCTATAAGAAAATATAATCTTTACTAAATTCAATCACAGACTTTAATTTGGCATAAAGTTCTTGTTATCAGGGCATTATATTTTATGTATAAAAAGACAGTCGTCAACTATAAATAATAGAATATTTTGTGTAGAATTGTCGTGTCATATCAAAATATTGTAGTGTGCGTTTTATTTATTAAGAAAAATATACTAAAAGCATATAACAAATAATAATAGGCATTCAACGCTCCTCCTCGATATCAACTGTAACTGGGAGAAATTTCATACTTTTACATCAACGCGTCTTTCGTAAAAAGGGGTACAAAGTTTTCCGCTTGCGTATTAATATATAGATAATACCATTATCAAATAACTTTTCTCCGCAGCTTTACATCCTGAACTATCTTTCCAATCCTGTGATGGTACGTATTTACACGATACCTCAGAAGTATAAGTCCACGTAAGGTATAATATTTCATCGTTATGAAATGTAGGGTATGTGTCAGTAATAGCCGTATTTCCGTATTACCAAACAACTTTAAGAGCTATTAAGGCAAATTGCCCCGGTGAAGAGTAATCAATACTGTTGATGACTGCTACACAAATAATTGTGCCTTCCGTAAAAGCGATTATCTTTGATTTAGTAGTACTGGTTATTACAAACTTTTTGTTCTAACTTCTACTAATGTGTTTTGGCTGTTGCGTTTAATATTCCACTTCATTACTGTTGCTTTCCTATAAACTATCCCCTTTACTATCGAGAGTAGATATCGCTTTAGGAGCGCGATGTCAAAATTTTGGCAGTTCATTTCACACACATACAGTTACAGTATACCATAAATTTTTAGGTGAATCAACTTTTTCTTGTCCTAGACAAATCTTTGAATAAAAAGTCAATGAGCGTATTTTTCATCGATTAAATAAGTTTATTTGATAGCCAATGACATATCCTAAGCGATAATTTACCGAATAAATACTAAATCAAAACATTTCTATGTATAAAGTCTGTGGTCCACGGGATAAAACTATATTTTCATACAAATTCTGGGACAGTTTTTGTACCCAGGCAACTGCTTGTATAGTTATAGTAGTTCTTATATAGAACTGTATTTTTTTCTGAAATCCTCAGTCATAATATTGATCTATGTATTAAAATAATGTGTATATGATTAGATTTAAATTAGGTATTAGCATAGACCAATTAATTTCTCTATGGTATTAGTAATTAGTAATTATTACGGTTTAAACTCGTAAAGGCAGAAAATGCGGTACAAAAAATGTATTTCTGTTTTATTTACTGTTTAATAACGTTTATTTACGTAAAATAAATGAAAATATTAAAATTATTGTTAGCTTTTTTAGTTAAAAAGTTTTTTGTACGATAAACAGTAAAAAATGGTGGACCCAATTTAAATTTGTGCCAAATGACGGCGACAATTAAAGACTTATATTGTCTTTATCCGCTTGAAATTAACTTGAGTAAATTAACGACAATGGATTCCTTTGAAAACCTTTAATAGCACTATTTTATAACTTTTAACCACGCCTTTTTCTGCGTTAAAGTTCTTACACGGGAGAGGTATCAAAAGTATTTTTTATTTTCCATTTGGGAGGTTTGGCGTGACCGACAAACATCCAAATAGACATTCTGTGAAATATTTCCATTCATTTCCCTAACATGATATTTGCAATTTAATACTCATATTTTCATACGTCCTCTACAATCGATGCTAAAGCTTTAGGTATTCCCTTTGACCACAGAGTTAGAACTAAACTGCCACACTAGAGCGTCACAGCTCTTAAGTCACCTTTATGCAGTCACGTCAGAGCGACACGTGTTTATGAATTAATACAAAGTTTATCTCATCTTTATCTTAAAAGAAAGATGCATGAGATTTGCAAGCACTAGAAAACTAGGTATCTGCTACATGACCTAAACTATTAGAATACAGTAATAGTAAGTTGAAACGACTCAAACGACTTTTTCGATTTTTATCTAGCTTGAGGATCCGTGGCCTAGTGGGTAAGACATATGTTTCGCACTCGAGAGGGTGCAGGTTCAATCCCGGGTGGAGGCCGTGTACCTACCAGTGAGGAATTTTCCGATCTCAAGTACTTATTACTGATGCTCGTTGCCATGGGAGAGCCAAGCTTCGGCACGAATGGGCCGACTTGAACGGAGTGATACCATGGCCTCACAGAAAATGGGCGTGTAACGGCGTTGTGCTATGATTCGTTCAATGAGTGAGTTCCCTAATTCCCTATCCCTATTCCCATTACTTATACCCTTATAAAAAGCCGGCAACGCACTTGTGACTCCTCGGATGTCGCGAAAGTTCATGAGCGACGGCAGTTGCTTTCCATCAGGTAACCCGTGTGCTCGCTTGCCTCCTAAATATAATAAAAAAAGACCTGCCTTAATGGATATGATAAAGGTGATCGCACATGCGTCACCTTCGTACGCGTAAATCGTAATAGCCACGCGCATTTCTTTATGCAGCGTGTACGGTGTGGACAAATGAATGAAACTATGTTTCATATCATTGCATACAAAGAACTCTAAAACGCGGCGCGAATGGCGCGTGCAGCGTGAACGAGAATGGGCAAACACCGTCCATCGCTACCGAGAGATATTTTGTCTAGCGACGGACGTAGAGTTCTGCCATCCTTACAGTTAAACTATCAGAATCGTGCCATCATTAAACTGTAGTTAAGCTTCTGGAAAATATGTCTTCCCATGTCAATAGTCGATAGAAATTACGTCATTGTCTCACAGATTCCAGAAACCAGTTCTCACCTTCTCGTGTTACACTAGATATAAAAACGGTCGTTAAACGGTATTTTCGAGGAATCTCTTCGTTTGAACTCATTAAATATTTATGCAAAGATTGAAATTTTAACGTCACGGTCACGTGTTGCAAAAAAATAATAGAATTTGATAGCTAGAGACAATAGTTTTGCTAGTAACATCATACCAGAAGTTAGAAATTTTTTCTGGATAATATGTCATAATACGGCAGATGTTAAATAAAAATCTGTGAAAAAGTCACAATCTGTATGCCACAGAAGTCGTTGAGTGTTTCCTTTTTTTGCCACCGTCCGCGCTGTTCGTACGTTACGTATACGTTTGGGCCTTTAAGAAAAATTTTGTTAATGCCTAGAGTGCTACAATATTCATTCCGCAAACTGAAATGATCGATTATAAAATTACACATACAAAACTTATCTATCATCATTTGGGCGAGCAACCGCGCCGAAATCGTTATTTAATGTGAAAAAATTATGGATACTTTTTTATTCTAACGTTCTGGTTATGACCATCTTAATTACCGGCTTACTATGATTTATTGTATAATGTTATAATATTTTTTAAGTTCCTCCAATGACGTATGACCGCTCTCAGGGAACAGGTTACCGAGCCGCCGGCGTTTGGGACAAAGAGTGTAAAATAGAAAGCAAAGTTCTGTTTAAAACCTACCTATTTTAATATAAAAGTACTGGTTATTTTAAATAAAAATAAGTAATTTAATATCAAGATTAGCAACTTTAATCTGTTATTTAGCAACATTATTATAAAGCTCGGAACAAGTAGAAATTACATTATACTTTCGAACGTGAAAGAATTTGTTTGAATTAATAAAAAACCCAATAAGAAAGTTTATTTGTTCAGTGAGAATTTTAAATTTTAAAGGAAGTAAAACATGATGAGTGTAGTTAATTGACTATAAAATCGTTTGAATGGCCACCGATTAATTTAAAACTCAGACTTAGGAAATGGACTTCCGAATTCCGATAAAACCTAGCCAAAAAGAAAGGACATAAAAACATCTAATGGTATCTCTCGAGTTATAGATCATCAAACTCACTATCTGCATCAAATTATACATCCACATCTTTTGATCTATGCCCGCGCGCAAGCGGTTCTCTTCTATGGTATTATAAATAATGCTATAATGACAAGGAATTATCATACCCTATTCCGAATACATGTAAGACATTCTAACTCCTCGATATCCACTTGTAATAAAGGTCCAGCACGTATATTGACAGGAATAGATTAATAATTTATATTGGCGTTACAATATTGATGATGTTGTTAGCATCCTTGATTAAAGTGGCGAGGATGAAATTTGCTATTGTAATTATCTGAAGAATCTAATTACAACCTGAAAATAACATTGGTCTTGTACTAAGGTGATTTTATAGAAAATATTTTTAAGAATATTAAAAAAAAAAACAGAAAATAGTAGTGCTTTTTCTTATACTACCTTATTCAAAGTATTGTCACAGAATCACAATTGTTACAATGATAATTAAGAAAACGTTGATTATAATAATAATATAAGTAATATCATCAGAAAGATGACGACAAAAACATTCATGACGTACAATTTCAAGCAAAATATTACGCCTAATTCAGAACAATTCCCAATTGTTCTTGGACAATACAGAACAACGTCAGAGGCATGTATTAAGATACAATTACCGATTGTTCATCTTAGAGCACGTCAGAGGATCGCATTACCACACAAGAGCATATTTATTAGGCCTGGACTACTACAATGTTCCCTCGCATCGTTAATTATAAACAAACACGACTGTTCTTTGTGTACTGGCTCAAGTTTTATATTTGAGATGAATTTATTTGACTACCCATTTTGTAGCTGCTAGACCTCTGACTATTTGCATCATATGTTTGTGTGTCTGATCATCATTATCGTTCTCATCTTCATTTTTTTTCTTTTGAAGTTTTTATTATCATTTTGAATTAAACTACTTAATCTTTAAGCCTGTCTATGAAGCAAAGTATAGACAGGAAACATTTTTGCTCATACGTCAAGTGTCAGCATACTAATAGGTTTTCGCGACTTACTCCTACTTTACTACGTGGTTTCTGAATTGCCTTTAGCGGCTTGAGAGCTATAAACTTTTGTAGCTGAAAACTACTTTACTGCTTATTTGAAGTGGTGAGTACTAATCGTTTGCACATTACGTATTCGATTTATTTTATAGTAGCATTCAATTGAAATGCTCCGTAAATGGCCTTTTTATGACGACGGTTTTTTTGTTGACGAAAACAATTACGTATGTTTCACTTCAGACTTTTACAAGTGTAACTACCAACTGACTACGAAAAAGTTTCACTTTAAAAGACATTTTAATATTAAAACAATAGTATTTTTATCGCTAATAATAATTATCATAAATGCAAAATATAAAATATTTTGACGACAGTGCAAAGATACTAAATTATGAATTCAGCATCAAGTGTAGAAAAACAGTTTTTTTTTTCAGTTTTGCCAAGGTCAATTATTGTTTTATATCTGTGGATGTTTTGGATGAGTAGAAATTTCCGAATGCGTTAAATCGAGACATAAAAGGCACAAAAAATCTAGCACTAAAAGCGTTCTGTTATAAACATTCCAAATTCAGGATTCGTTACGCATTTTTATCGCGGCATAAAGTCGTGTCTAACAGAATCGGATATTTTATGGGAATGTGTTTTTGTTTTTTTTTACATCTGACGTCTGTCAAGTGCACCGGCCATGTCGTATTCGCATAACAGATTTGGGTCATGCTGGATTAGTTTACTCAAAAACTGACGTGGAAATTCCTGAAGCTTTACTTGCCTGCAAACTGCAGTCGATCCATGCGATTTTATTTCGCGAGCGTCATTTTTTAAAAGATGTATTAAGCTCTGATATATAACTCAAGTTGTGCCCTTTCTTCCAATATTTTACAGTATCTTAGGTAATTCCCAGATAGACCAAATTACAGCTTGCTTCCTAGTCTCAATATATCGAGATGAAAACCAGAGACCATTTTAACAATATATGCGTGTAAGTAATCGTTAGTTATCTTCGAAGATTCTGCGTCTGTGATAACTGGATAGGTGCGGTGGGAGATAATTTTAACATCACGCGAACTATGAGTTACGGCTGCTTTACAATTCTACAATCGGGAGCTTATCTGTTCTAGATTTTATATAGCGATTTATAAACGAACATTATCAGCAGGTGCGTTTTGTATATTTTTACTTGCTTCATACTGGTACATTGAAATGAAATTTTCGATTGCATGGTGATTGCGAAGTTTGTTGGCAGGTCTTGCAGCGTTTTCAATCTCCCGATATAAAATATTCTTTTATGATATTTAGGGGGCAAGTGAGCAGGTGGGTTACCTGATGAAAAGCAGCTACCGCCGCCCATGGACACTCGTTTCCTCCGAAGAGTCGCAAGTGCGATTCCGGCCTTTTTATGAGGGAATAGGTAATATTAATAGGGATCAAGGCACCTCTCTATTGAGAACCCATTGTTTTTTTTTGTTTCCTTAGGGAAATATTTTTGTTACATCGAAGTTCTTTTAAATTCCAAAAATCAATGAAATCTAGCAATTCACTGGTGCACTTTTTTTATCTTAACACATTTTTTGCTGTGATATTCCTTTTTGCGTTAAGATTGTTAATGAGATGGAAAGTTGTGTAATGTTGGTGGTATAATTGAAAGAGAGCCAGCTGATGAGACGACATCATTTGGTCGGAATATGTCAATTCCATGTAAGTCGTTATCTGTCGGCTGAGCTTGACATATCGCGACCAAACTACTTAGATCCACAATCTGTGTCTGTCTCAACTTCTCTGATTGTACATTGAACAGTGTTAATTATCTTGTTACTAGTCTTTTTCGCAAAATCATGAAAAATTGTATTCTTGGCATAAGGCATCCCAATTGAAATATTATTTCCATCTTTGAGAAATTTCCTTTCGTATCGTAAATGATAATTGTCACTGAAATCCTTCTAAACGACTAGACCGATTTTGCTGAAATTTTTGTGTATATTTTAGTCCATACTTATATTACAAACTAGTTGGTGCCCGCAAATTCGTTGCGCAATAAATTGTATATTACGCAGGCAAATTTTCCCGGGATAAAAAGTATCCTATATGTTGGCCCAGACCTAATAACTATTACACAAAAAAATATTTATTCATATGTACGCATATATATTATATATGCGTACAAAAAGGTAAACAGACAACTTTTTTTTCGATATATGTTCTATTACAGTTACTTAGCGCCCCTACATTGATTATTTCGTAAGAATATTAAATGTACAGACACTCCAATGTTACTGTTTTATTATATGTAAGATGTAAGATAGGAGGACATGTTTTTTACAATTCGATATAAACTATAGTAAATTTTTAAAACAGTCATCGACCGGAGTGATACTACGGCCTCACAGAAAACTGGCACGAAACGGCGTAGCTGTGTTACGTTCAGTGAGTGTGTTTACCGATTACCCAACTTCCCTTATCGCCTTTTCCCTGTTCCCTCATAAATGTCGGCAACGCACTTTTGATTCTTCGGATGTCACAAGTGTAATGTGCGATGGCAGCGGCTTTCCATCAGGTTACCCGTCTGCTCCCTTGCCCCCTAATTATCATAAAAAAAGTTGAGTGGTGACTCAAAATATGCATTTTACGGTTCCGTAATAACGTAATAAAGCTTTCTATAAATAGAGCTTTTAAAACCCGTCTTTATTATGAATCGCGACCATCGTAACCTGCACCATCAACGTTTATAGCTTACTTAAGAGCTGTGAACACATTTTAGTTGCATTCAGTGCAATGGAGTCAATATTCATACTGCATTTTGAAACGGTATCTGTGCCACCGTTAAGGCTGCCACAGATATACATAGTGGACACTGCAGCTATGATTTTATATTAGGAAATTGTTTATGTTTAGAATCTTTTTAAATTTCAGTTTACCATACTGCTCTCGGTAAACCTTACTCTCGGTAAAAATTACTCTCTAAAATAAATAAAATATATATGTATATTTTTTAAATAAGTACTTTAAGTACACTCTCCGAACGTCGACATTACCAGCGGTTCGGGAACTAGCCCGGAGAGAAGAACCGGCGTAAGAAACTCCCACGGGTCCATTTTTTACCAAAAACTGGAAAGTAAAAAATGAGAAAGGTGGCAGAAAAATTAAATATGTGTATTATACAATAATAAAAATCTTAAATATGTGTATAGTATAAAAGTATTAAATATATTTCCGTTGTCTGGTACCTGTAACACAAG
>JAOTAV010067577.1:0-13946 GCA_026546445.1 Cyclargus thomasi | reverse complement strand
GACTGAAACCGTGGGAATAGGCTAGATCCACTCAAAGGAACAGAAAAAATGGTTGAAATACCTGTATATGCGCGCTGCATTTTTTAACTTAGTTGTAAAACAGTAAAAAAATGAGGCTGATATTATTATAGTTTGAGTATCTTGGTACAGTTTACAGCGAACGTAGCAGCGCTAAAAGAGAATTTCTTTTGGTTTGTATGGGCAAGAACCCACTAGGGACTCTGGGGACTACCCTAGTGTCTCGGTTCGTTCACAGTAAAGTAAAACCATTCTTTCAGAACTGTTTGGGAAAGTCACAGTTAACTGTATCAAGTCTATTACGCACTAGAATATTTCTAACTAATTTTTTGTTTACTTTAAAGTACTAGAGGTAACAAAACCACGGAGTTTTGGTGCAATTTTTACCCTAGTTGCAGACGCGCAGCGAAGATGGATTTTATCCTAAAGTGAAAATGGAAGTTTACGGATTCTAGACAATTCTCACTGACTTTAATCATAGCTTACTAAAGAAATATTGTGAATTTATCCTGACCTCTACGAATACGCAACAAACGGCCTACCAGCCTAATATTGAGAATACTTGCTGCAACAGACAGCACGATTGCTGATACTTTCCTCAGCTACCGCTGGTATAAAACCACTATGATGCTGAAACAGACATCAGTCAAGTTAAGTGAACCAACACAACAATATGGCATTTGTTTTTAAGGTATTTTTTGTTTAACCTATCATATTTCTAACGTTATACCTATCGGAAGTGATGCAATATTTCATTATTTGAAATATTTTTGCACAAATTTACTTATTCCAATATTAATTTAATATGAAATGTGACATTAATTTTATTAATTGAATTATCTATATAAATTACTTTGGTTAAATTAGTATATTTATTAATATGACGAATCTCTGGATCAAAAGGTAATCCTGGTCGATATATCACGCATTTAAGGTTTCGTACCTAAAGGGTAAAAATGGGACCCCTATGGGACTTACTTAGACTTCGATGTCTGTTCGTCTGTCTCCAGGCTGTATATCAAGAGTGGTAATAGCTCGAGAATTGAAATTTTCACTGCGCTGAGAAAGTTGCTGCTATAACAGCAAAAACTAAAAATAAAATAAATTCTATATTTGAAGGTAGGCTTTCATACTATAAATCTGTCCAATTTTATTTTCTCAACAGGTATGGGTTATGCTTTGTTTTGTGAGAGCAACTCGCACTTGACTAGTTTATAACCCTAAAACAAAAATATGAGTGTAAAAGCCGTTTAAAAGTTGTAGAGGGCTTTCACCCCCAAAAACAGTGAGAAAAATAAGTGAATGTTTTGGTGATTTGATTGCTTGATTTAATTTAATTGTAACGAAGATAGGTTTAATTGTAACCAGGCCAGTTAGGCCAGAATAATTAAATGTGCGCAGTACATAAGAGCAGTCTCCCTCGCTAAACTTCCATAATCCAGTGGGACGAACGACCGACATTTACACAGATAGAGGAATCAGGATAACAGAAACAATTAAAAACCAAGTGCGAGTTGGACTTGCGCACAAAGGGTGTACCCGGACGTACCAAAAAAAAAAATATTGGGAAAACAAGTTGTTGAAGGTTGAACAGCTATAACAGCCATTATTTATTCTGAGATAACAGACAACGTCGTGTAAGCAAAAGCGCGATATAGACGACCACTTTAATTAATTTTTTTTTTACTTTTTTTTTGTTATAGCAGCAACAGAAATACACAATCAATGAAAATTTCAAGTCTCTAGCAATTGCCATTATTGTGATATAGTCTGAAGACAGATAGACGGAGATCGAGGTCTTAGTAATAAGGTCCCGTTTTTAGGGTTCACAGTACCCAAAAGGTAAAAACGGGACCCTATTACTAAGACTTCGATGTCTCTCCGTCTGTCAGTCTGTCTGTCTGTCCGTCAGTCTGTCTCCAGGCTGTAACATCGAATAAATCTTGAAAATAGGGTCCCGTTTTTATCTTTTGCTTACGGAATCCTAAAAAGGGACTATGTCACAAGAGTTCAAAGTACGTTCTGCGAGAAATGTTATATTTTCATGGCCACAGTTGAGTAAACAGTCGGTTGACCGTGAAGGTCGCTTTCCGTTTTAATGACAACGGAACTCTATTCGTTTTTTAAATTAGATTCCAATGGCAAAGGCTTATGAATTAGATTAAAGGTTACACAGACTGCAATAAGATAACATCACACTTATAAGAATATTTGTTTTTCGGATAGCAAGCAAGGTGTCCATTGTTCATCAGTCAAGTCGAAAATGCCAAAGGGGTTTTAATAAAATTTCGTGTGGTCAGTTTCTGTAGGATATTGGCGATATGATATGACATAGCCTACCTATGTCATAAGTAATATCCTATCTGACCACACGAAATTTTTCATTCACGGAACCGTACATTTCCCCGGGATAAAAAGTATCCTATATGTTTTCCAGAGTTAATAACTATTATACAAAAAAGATTGATTCAAATCCGTCCATAAGTTCCGGAGATTATTGCATATAAACAGACGAACAGATAAACAGACAACATTTTTTCTGTAGATTTCTGTTCTAATACTGTTCCTCAGTCTCCCAACATTGATTATTTTGTAAAAATACTAATCGTACAGACACGCCAATTTTACTGTTTTATTATATGTATAGATTGAGTAATGAGTGTGTCCTATTACATTTTCAGCCTTACTTAGCAGATACCCTAGTCACATCTCTTAATGTAAAAATTAAACGAGTACTCAAGGAAAGGACTCTCATTTTTTCTTCGTTTCTGCTGACAGAGTCAGTGAGCTTAGGAAATCCTTCGCCGTATTTTCATCTACTATTAACCTCCTTTTTTTCTTTCCAGACACTATCACTCCTGGCGTCTCTAGCGCTGGCTCTCGGGGGCCATGCTTCTGGTGGCTACTCCTATAACCGCTTCTCTGGACCAGTGAGCGGCAAGATCATTGAAGTCCAAGTCCCAGCTGCTCAAGGGATACCGGCCCAGCAGCACGCAGACTACGGGTACGATCACAAGCAGGGCAGAATCCATCCAGAGACGGCCAAGTATGATAGACTGAAGACTGTGGATTATGTTGTAAGTATTTTTTGGAGTGGTATTACTTTTCTGCTTGAGTCATCATGATTGCAAGCAGATGTACCATCGAAAAATTTGATTTATAGCCAGTTGAAGGACCTACGTCATTTGATCGGAATATGTCAATTCCATTTATTGTTAGTATTTAGACGATTGCAAATTATAAATATAGTTTTCAATTCATTTCACGTAATCTGTAAAATAAGCAGGTCCCTTTGAAATTTCCAGGCGAAACCCGACTACCACTACGCGTACGGAGTCCAAGACCCTCACAGCGGCAACCAGCAGAACCACAAGGAGCAGCGTGATGGTGACGTGGTGAGGGGAGAGTACTCCCTGGTGGAGCCTGACGGTTCCCTCCGACTGGTGAAGTATACCGCTGACCCGAAGAATGGATTCCAGGTATCATGGGGGAAAACCAGAACCGATAGTAGGAACTACGTCATTTGGTCGAAGTATGTAAATTCCAAATAAGTCGTGATCTGTCGACTGTGTTTGACACATCTCGACCAATTTGCTTAGATCCACTATCTGGCTCTGTTTTAAAATTCCTGATTGTACATTCATCTACATACACAAATACATACACGGTACAACTTTACCGATATCTAGCGAAAAAGTAAAATATTTTTTCGCTAGATATCGGCAAAGATGAGATATATGACTGCTGTGTTTGGTTGTCTTTGAAAGTACCTATAGGTATCTGTGTACAGGTTTTCTTTTTTGACCGGAATTTAATGGTTTGGATGAATTCAGCTTGACGGAGTTGTTAATGTTTGGTGTATATATTTTTAACGATATCTCAACAAAAGCGGTGAAAAAATTTCAAGGGCTCTGAAGTTATATTTGATTTAAGCGAGTTTTTTTTTTCACTTTCGATCGTGGGCGCGTTTTGCGTTTACTATAGTTTTATATGGGATTTGTACACCACCTAGCGATGCTCACGGTCACATATACAAATCCCGTATGAAATCTTAGAAACTCTAAAAAGAAAGAAAGCTTGAAGAGAATACTGGGGCGGTTTTGGTAATTTGGCGATGGCGATGAGTAGCAAAAATATGTTGAAGAAAGAGGTAACCTCATTTCACACACAGAGTTTCTCTTTAGCGAAGTTAATACAATTAGGCAATCAGCTTATTATTATAGTATTAACTATACATTAAGTACGCATTAAATTAATTTATCGATTCCGCTCGTTCGTAAATACACGATCAAGTAAAAACTTTAAACTTGTATGAATAATTTGATGATAACGGTTATCAGTCGTGCGGAAAATCTGTATTTACATGTTATTACCATATTCTGATGCTCATAATACTCGTCAACTTGTAGCAGGCATCATGTTGGACAATTTCGAAATTAGAATCTTTTTTTTCTTTTATAAAACTAAGGGGGCAAACGAGCTCGAACGGGTTACCTGATGGAAAGCAACTACCGCCGCCCATACACACTTGCAACATCAGGGTTGCATGTACTTTGCCGGCTTTATAAGAGGGAATACGCTCTCTTCTTGAAGGTTTGTAGGTCGTAGCGGGCCGGAAATACTGCTGGTAGTAGTTCATTCCAGAGCTTTACCGTCAAAAGTATTATAATATTATCTTGTTATCGTCGCGTGGTACATCCCAATCTTCGTTTTACGCAGTCTAGAAAAAATATCAAGAAATTGCTTCTATAGATTTTTTTCTAAGGCAAGCCTTCACGTCAATCGAACTTGTTGTGGCTTGTCTTGGCCATGAATCAACTTCTCTAATAGCACCTTACTTAACACATTAAAACCGACTAATTGTTGAGTGATTGATTGGTTTGCTAAGTGCCAATATTTATTTTTTCCAGGCCACCGTCCACAAACAGCCAGGCCATGCGCCTGCGCAGGCGCCGCGTCCGTCTCACCACAGGCGACATGAGGACGACGACAGGGATTACTAGTCTGTAGTTTGATTGTTAGTAACTTTATTTATTTTATACTGAGTAAAATAACGAATAAACTGTTTTTAAAAGTTCGTTGTAGTTTAATTCCTTTTATAATTTTTATAATAAAAAGTACAATCAGAGAAGTTGAAACAGATACAGATTGTGGATCTAAGTAATTTGGTCGGGTTAAGTCAAACTCAGCCGACAGATCACGACTTACATACAATTGACGTATTCTGACCAAATGACGTAGGTCCGTCAACTGGCTCTCTTTCAATTTCCCTCATTATACATTCAACGATGGTTAAGAATACGTATAGAGTTTACTTCATTAACAAAATCTCCCTGATGCGGCTCTGCACTCCAGCAACAATATTTTTGCCAAGCCAATAAATTAATTTAATTCCAAAAAAATTTGTATGTCTTCTTTCATGACACGGACCTAATATACGAATTTTCAGTATTGAATGTGCGGGCTAGTCCGAAAGCTGGTACCAATTTTCGGGTAAGTTATAGGTATTTGAGGTAAGCTGAAAACTTATCACTGTATGTACCATATTATACGATGTAGGAATTCTCCTAGCCATTTTTAGACACCAATTATAATTTATACTCACATTTCACATTTAGATGAATCCTTTGGTCTGAATGTCACTAAATTCTCGTGCTCGTTATATAAACTTTCTGTATTTATAAAGGACAATATAAGGATTCAGAACGTGAGTTGTCGTCATTCCTATACGCACCCCACATACACCAATAGGGAACCAAAAACAAAAGCTGAGTGCTTTATTAGGGTTTAATAGGATATGTACGTCATAATGTTTCAGTTTGCTTCAAATACCAAAACAAAAATTGATACCAGATCTTTTACGACTTGAACTTCATTACGTTTTGTTTACACCGTAACTTGGCAACTCTGATAAGTTTATCACAGCGGATTTACACTATTCATATCCAGTGATCGGTGCGGATTGGACGATAGGCTCTTTTGGAATTATGTAAACGGACACTGAAATATAATTCAATACATTACAGTGTATTCTAATGCCCGTGTAGCTAAATTATTCCAGTAGCAATCCAGCTTCGGATTGGATTTATGTGAATTGTGAACGGGCCATGCCTGATAAAGGTTATAAGAAATTTCACATAATATATGTCATAATATATGCAAAACAAAATATGTGCTATCTATATATAAAACAAAAAAGGGTTTGTCACAACACTTATAACTCGAGATCTGCTGAACCAATTTTCGTGGTAGCAAAATACATCTTAAAAACCATAAAAATCGATATGTGTAATTAATACTTAATCATTTCGATTAATTCTCATTTGATTGTTACATGTCAAACATTTGCTTATAAACTACGTAAGTCTGTCAACTGGCCCTCTTTCGATTTCCCCTGTTATACATAAAAATAATTATAATAATATAAAACAAAAATAATACTTTTTATTTAGTACCAGTATGACTAGATTAAACGTGTAAAAAATTAAAAAATTCAACACTCATAAAATATTTACAAACAACGTAACTACACCATTAACAATTTAAAGCTACATCATCTTTAGTACTTAATTATGATAAATAATATGTCTTTAGTACTTGAATTAGATTGGTAAAGGTGATGGTGGTATACTCGTGCTCGGCATACTCAGGAAACTCTTGAGGAAGTCCATGGGGAACGGAAATATTATTGTAGAGTTCTTCTCTGCCGATATAGTGTTGAGAGACTGAAGGTAACGGAGCTGTAAAGAGACAATTGGAATTGTAATTGTAATTAAAAAAATAATAATAATATCTATGGACGCCTCACACCACGTCAGTCTGGCCCTGTGCTAAGTACCCGAGGGACTTGTGTTACAGGTACCAGACAACGGAAATTACGGAAATGGGATTCGAACCCACGACCCCCGGCTTAAGCTACCAACTGAGCCACAGAAGTCGCCATAGATCATCGATGGTATGAATTATGATGTTTGGTAAAAAAGTAGTTTTGGTGCTTATTTTATGTTTGCGTCATTATATGCGGCTGTCTATTGTATATATAAATTTAGCTATAAACCCAGAATTGCCCAGTGTCCAGATGAATAGATATTTTTAACTTCTGTTGTCGATATA
Source organism: Cyclargus thomasi (assembly GCA_026546445.1). Classification (NCBI taxonomy): domain Eukaryota; kingdom Metazoa; phylum Arthropoda; class Insecta; order Lepidoptera; family Lycaenidae; genus Cyclargus; species Cyclargus thomasi. Next base: position 6,815 of record JAOTAV010067577.1, on the reverse strand, counting down.
ACTATTATCTTAGTACGTTATTCAACATTTTAATGGTATTTTTTAGAAACATAACGCAAAGAAAGTTTCAGCAAGCTGCTGCTGCACTAGGCTGCATGTTATTGCTAGGCGTAGCAGCTCGAAGCGAATGATGTAGCCAGGCGTAGCAGCTCGTAGCGCATGTTTTACCCAAGCGTAGCAGCTTGTAGCGCATGTTGTCACCAGGCGTAAAAGCTCGTAGCGCATGTTTTAGCCAAGCGTAGCAGCTCGTAGCGCATGTTGTAGCCAGGCGTAGCAGCTCGTAGCGCATGTTGTAGCTAGACGTAACTATTCGAAGCGCAGCAAAGCAAAGTGTAGCTAAGCATAACGGCTAAAATTACATCTTAAGAAGATGTTAAAATCATCATTCAAAGTATTGAACTAACCGGCTTAGAGTGTGGAGTATGTTATCTGGTGTTATTCTATGTTTCTGTACGTCAAAATCATTACTTTAGACCTTTGATTACGTTGGCCCGCAAAAAATACGTGTTGTTTTACACCAGGCTTCTGCGAGACCGTGGTCCGATTGACCAATAGTACAAAGTATTTCTTTAATTAACTATTTTAGAATACTCACTACTAGTAGTTAGTACGTTTTGATTCCCCCAGTTAGTTAAGCGAGGCCGCCGTAGCGGAATAAACAGGTATTAAGTGCAATCTCAAAACCATAGGGCTGACACACAGAAGTTTTCATTTTTAATATTTAGGGCCTATTTCATTTCCATAAAGTTTCTGATAGGCTATTCGCAACTTCTTTTACAGATTCTCCAATCAACATCCCACAACATCGGCCAAAAAAAGTTTTGGATAGCCTATCTGTAACTTTACAGGAAGCGGTGAAATATGCCCTTAATTTTCAATCGTGATAAGTGTAAGGTTGTGCCCACGGGGCAGAGATATCAAAGAATCTATTTGAATCTACTTTATTAATACACCATTCAAAGCGTCCGTGGTCTTGTGGGTAAGACCTTTGGTTCGCACTCGAGTGGGTGCAGGATCGAACTCAAGTGGAGGCGTGTACCAATTAAAAGTAACGTCATAAAGGCCAGCAACGCACTTGCAACTCTTCGGATGTCGCGAGTGTCCATGGGCGATGGCAGATGCTGCCTCTTCACGCTGAACCTATTTCGCTGAAATTTGATAAAATAATAACTCCCACACCGGTTTCGGTGACGGTAGCCGGTTTCATAGAAACCAGGCCTGTTACGCAGGAGTAATTTTATAGTGCCCAGGAGCACTCTCTCTTCCTTTACTCTCATAACCCAGTGGGACGGATGACCGACACGACTGGTGAGAGATCAGGCGCAGGACACATCCGACGCATGGATCATCTTACTTGTCAGACAATCTGTTGATTAGCCTGCATTGTCCTAACCAAACTTTGAAAAAATATGTTTCCATTGCGGGAATCGAACTCACGACCTCCGGGTCAAGAGCCGAGCTCTGTACCACTGACCAAGGAGGCGACGAATTTGGTATGAACATACTTTAAGCCCCGGGGAAGGACATAGGATACTTTAAAACTCGAAAAAATGTACTGTTACACACGATAAACGAATTTTAATATTTTTTTTCGACCCACAATCTAATTTTCTTATTTGTGCCAACCCTGCGTGTCCGCGGTAAGCGAGCGCGGCGGAATCTTGACTCGCTATAAATGAGTTTTGTTCAATTACCTCCATATTACCCCCCTTTTAGCGTGTCACAGTATAAATAGAACAGTAGAATGAGTTTTATTCAATTACCTCCAAATTACCCCCCCCCCCCTTTTAACGTACAACAGCGTAAACATAAGAGTGACTTGAGGCACAACTTTTTTAATCCTCTTTCTCCATCTCACTTTTTCATTCGAATAAATGGTTTTTTATTTATTTATCCCAACAATCAAAATATAAAATAACCTAAGGCAAAGTGTATAAAATATAAAAAATATTGAGGGTATCAATAAAATGTGTCGACAACCCTACTTGATAAATACAATTCTACCCACAAAAATACGATGCAGCGTTGAAATGTTAGATGCGGCAGAGGAAATTAATACTTAAAGCCGGCTGAGTACGACTTGAACTCGCGTATTCGTAGAGACAAAAATTGTGAAAACGTGTTTCCAAAACAGCTATTACGGACAAATGCAAAAATTAATTGTCTACCTTTCCCATGTATGTACTTGTATGAAATAAATGTATTTTTTAAAAATAACGTACACCTTTTTGGAACAAAAATCGGACAACACAAGCCGATCTATGAGAAATAAAAATAAATTATGTATACCGACACAAAGACTAGATGTTTACAAAAAAATGCCTTTTGTATGGGAATAAACATTTATAATCATTTACCTGACATAATGAAAAACAATAATAATAGAATTAAAAAAAACAACTTTTTCTATTATACTTAAAATACATGTTACTATTTCATAAATGAGTATATTAATGATAAGGAATTAAATGAATTGTAAATTTTATTATTTATGAATTGAAATGTAATGAATATTAATTTTGTTTTAATAATAATAATAATAATATGTAGTAATATTTTAAGGAAATCTAGATGTAATAACGTATCTAACCTATAAATGTGTTTAAGATTTAGAGACAGAATATGTTTGTGTTATATTATATATTTTTAAGATCTTCTTGTGCCGTGTTCTGGCAAATAAATTATTTGAATTTGTAGACGTACAGCAGCGCCATACATTAACAAAAGCAAATAAATAGCAAACATTTGTTGTATAAGAGCCCATCTTAAACATAAACGCCCTTACTCATAAAAATATTTAAGCAATATTTTAAGTTATCAAGGTTTGCTGTCTCTTTCTGGAATATTGAAAACGTCACACGACAGAAAGGGACAACAAACCTTGATTACTTAAACATCGCTTAAATATTTTTATGAATTTGTTGTTGTAGTGACATATAAACATACTCTGAAAAAATTTTATCTCTCTAGCCGTTTTTAAGATACAGCCCGTGGACAGACGCTCAGACGAACAGACAGACAGACGAACCGTAGTAATCCCGTTTTTACCCTTCAGGTACGGAACCCTAAAAAATGGCATGGAGAGCTACGAATAGGCTACCTCGATCGGAGGAACACAACAGTGTCACGGAAATCTGGCGTCAAAAAGCATTGCGCTGTATTTCGTCTCAGTGTTCACCGCCGGCTCAACCTAACCTCGTTTGATGTATGCCTTCTTTTATTTGAATTTTTAAAATTCTAATTTTATTTAAATACAAACTTCCCGCTCTATCATTTCCTTCGCTCTACGTTTGAATTTCTCGTCACCAATAAGATTACAAAAGAATGTGTTGACCAAATTCCGTAAGGGCGAGTTTCCCACAACGGATTCCGTATCCGGGACGACCTGTGTCCCTTTCGGGATTCCCCACTTATAAAAATAGGGAAAATTTATTGAATGCAAATTATTTTGTTACTGAAAGTGATGATGAGCGTAACAGATGCGGCTCCTGCCACCGTATAGCTACGCCACTGATAGTGATGGTGAGCGTATCAGATGCAGCTCCTGCCACCGTATAGCTACGCCACTGGTAGTGATGATGGGCGTATCAGATGCAGCTCCTGCCACCGTATAGCTACGCCACTGATAGTGATGGTGAGCGCATCAGATGCAGCTCCTGCCACCGTATAGCTACGCCACTGATAGTGATGATGGGCGTATCAGATGCAGCTCCTGCCACCGTATAGCTACGCCACTGATAGTGATGGTGGGCGTATCAGATGCAGCTCCTGCCACCGTATAGCTACGCCACTGATAGTGATGGTGAGCGTATCAGATGCAGCTCCTTATCGATCATAAACTTCCTCCAGCGGCTGCCAGCAAGCGACGAAATATGAAGGAGGTTGTTTGATTTTTGGAACCTTCGAATTTAGAGTTCCAACTTACTAAGTTTAAATTAGGTGACCTTTAGCTTATAGCTACATTTTGACATAATAACACACTAGAGGTCGCCCTGTTGTTGAAATTCAACCGTAAATGTTTAAAATTAAGTTTTACTATTATAAAGCTGTTTATCCGGCGTCCTGGGCGGTTAATTCACAATAGTATGTGTATTAAAAAAAACCCCAAACTTCAACTATTAAAAAATAGTATTTCGTGTAATATTACTGTGGTCAAAAATTGCAGTGTGCGTATTATAGCGTTTTATTTAATAAAAATATGTAAGATTAAAGCAAATTACAAAATAATATTGGTATTCCACGCTTATCATATCAACTATAACTGGGAGTACTTTCATGCTTTTACATCTACGTGTCTTTCGTAAAAAAAGGTCGATATGCTTTAATTTTAAATATTTTTAATAAATAAAACGCTACGCACACTACAATATTTTGACATTACACGATAATCATACACGAAATACTCTATTGTTTTTTTTTTTGTTTTTTGGCTCTGACCCGGCGGTGTACTTTGCCATATACAAAGGTAGGAAATTTCAGGCGGAAGGAAATTTAATACGGAATTTAGGATTCGGATGGTTAGTAAGTTTACAAGGTCAGTTTATATTAAATATTAATTGAATTGCTACATAGGTATTGGGATAAAGATAAATAAACTAATTTATTACATGAATTTAATAATATTGGAACGGAAGAAGGAAATGGAATAGACATAGAGTAACGGTTATCATATAAACTCTATTGTTTATGATTGACGTCTATGTTTTTAATACAATTTAATGGTCTGGTAACGAAAGTTTTATGCCCAATTGAAGTCTGTGATTGAAATGAGAATAGATTTTATTTTTTATAGCTCCTCTACACGATGGATTTAAATATTAATGGTATATTTTCGACCACAGGGCGACCACTATATGTAGATAGATAAGTGGACTACTTTTTAACCGACTTCCAAAAATGAGGAGGTTATATGTTCGGCTGTAGATATTATTATTATTATTTTTATGTATGTCCAACCATAGCTCCGCCGTTTGGAATCATGAGTAATTGAGGGAACTGCTCGAAATTCGTGTGGAAACATATAGTGATTTTGGTTTTCTTAGAAGCATCCCAAGTAAATACTATCAAAAAGTAAGATTTGGTACCAAAGTTTATGTTGGTTCGGTAGGTGCTTAGAGAACTCCGGATTCCTTATAGATACAAGTTTAAGGGTTTTGGCGTTGTTTTAAGAACAGTTAGCAAATGCTACTAAGCAAATTATATTTATCATCATCATCATAACTCCCATCATTGATGCATGGTGAGCCTAGAACTCCTCAACATGCATATGGATATCTATGGAGATTTCGATTTCCTAAGAAGCATCCCAAGTATGCTACCAAAAGTACGCTTTTGGTACTAAAGTGTACCATGGTTCCGAAGGCGCTGAGAGAACTCCTGATTCCACGTAGATAGAAATTTGGGAGTTTGGGCGTTTTTTGTTATAAGAACTGAAAGGAAATATTACTATAAAAATTAAATTATCATCGTCACTTCACACACATTATGACCCAAAAACGTTTTAATATGTATATGAAAACCTATGGCAATATAATATACCAAGCAATGCTACCATTTTTGTAACATCGCTCAGTATTCTTCTCATGAAATAAAGCATTTCGTATTACGGTATACAATAATTTCGACTGTACTGAGAGAACTCCTGATTTCTTGTAATATAAACACAATTTCGAGGGTTTCAACGCATGGTAGCAATATGTAAATTTCAACATTGTGATGTTAAAATTATTTTTTTTTGTTACAGTTCGTGTGTACCCGGCGAACTTCGTACCGCCTGAGCTTAGCAAAGATGCACTAATTAATTTTGTATAGCCATAGAGGAATAAAATAATTCGTCTATGGTATAGCTATACCATAGGGCATAGACGAATTATTTATAACCTTAGGTATAAGTACCTATTCAATTTGAACTGGAATCTATAATATCGTCTATATAAAACTGTTATCCATAATTCCCCGATCTCGCTTTACCTGAAAAGGACTAATTTAATTCAATAAAAAACAAAATATATATTTTCAAATTTTCATAGACACGAATTTCATTTAGACAAATTATGGAAGGCGGTATTAGCTTATTGTTGACGCGGTAATGGATGTGATGTCACAGATTAGTGAATGTTAAATTAATTAGAATTTAATTAAGTTACCACGTTTCGGAGCAAATGATGCTCGAATTTAATTAAGTAACCACGTTTCCGAACGATGCTCTTGCTATATAGTCTATGGCTGTGAATGACATTGACATTCGTTGCGCGCGTTTTTTAAAATATGAAAAATTAAATGTATATTTTTCAATATTTCTTAAAAATTCGTCATAAATATTTTGCGTAAGAACCTCCTAATAATAACAATTACAACAAAAAAAGAATTAATAATAATTAATAATATATACTATGACTATGACTATGGTTTGCCTTCTAGTATCTTACTTTCGTTTTTGCTACCGCTAGCGTGACCTAGCCGAGGTAAAATCTGTTGTCAACTAGAGGAACTTTTAATAGAAATTCAATAAGTTTACTTGATAACTAAAAAGAATGAAATTATTATTATTTTTAACAAAAAATTAAAAACCGATTTCAAACAAAAAAAATAAAAACAATATTTTTTTACTTATACTTTTATATACTTTTTCAGAATTCGGCAAAATCTCAAGTATTTCTGAAAATCATCTTTATAATGTTATATATAATCTTACTTCAATTAACATTACATATATAACATTTATGTATATAATGTTAATATGACGACCTCTGTGGCGCAGTGGTTGAGCTTTGGTAGCTCACGCCGGGGGTCGCGGGTTCGAATCCCGCCGACGG
>JAOTAV010067566.1:0-13948 GCA_026546445.1 Cyclargus thomasi | reverse complement strand
ACTGGAGACGTAATTAGGCAACGACTGATTTGAACATGCTACCTTATTTGAATAATATTTGGCATTTGTTCCGTTGGTATTGATTTCACTTTTTAATAGTACAAAAAAGAAAGATCTTTTAAAGGAAGCATAGAAATTTTTCTATTTCCTGTTCTCGTGAGATTTTCGCAAGAACACAAATCGGTTTTAACAAAGATTGACAGCAAATCAACAGCAATATACGGGTCTATCCCAGCATGAGCGGTGTACGGAATGTATGATCTGGATCCTGGATGTACCATCGGAGAAATTAAATTATAGGTGAATCAGATGGTGGAAAATGAAAATGTGATGGAAAAAAATTATATTTGTTTATGTGTATTTTATCCTTTCCCGAACTGACATCACTTTTATTATTTTATCTTTACTAGTATTATCAAAAATAGTTAAATGTTTGTTAAAACGTAAAGATGTATAAATAGAATATTGCTTTATATTATTAGTAAGTGAACAATATAAACAGACATTAGAAAATATACAAGAGATACAGATTTAAATATTTATAAACGGTTTATTTTAACAAACCGAGTTTATTACAATTTATTTTAAATATTCATAACGTCTTATATCAAGATGACACCATATAATTAGATTATGACATATTTTAACATGTGATAACTGTACATTCATAATTTTTCATGTAAATGGCCTCGAACAAACATAACACCTGGGGCTGTGTTCCGTTACGTCACTTAAATAAACACCAATATATATTCAGTACATATTCTTGACAATCTGACTACGTGAAGAAATCGATCCAACAATGTGCTTACTCCTTTATATAAAAGAATAATGTCTCTGCTCGTACGTGCCTCGTACCCTGTAGATCTAATAAGGAAAATCTGCAATTTCTTCGTAGAATAATCTTACTTACATATTTGTTTTTTTTTTTCTATTTTATTTTGAGGGAAATTTATACAGAATTATAGTCAGTATCAGTCAGTGGCGTAACTATACCGTTCGAGGCCCGTGGCAAATTTGTTTTCGTTCCACTATGTAAATCCCATCCAAAAACACGTCAAGCGATTGTTGTTTAAATAATCGCTTGCCACTTGTCTAGGGAGGCTGATCGGCCCCTTCCAGCTGGCGGCCCGTGGCACTTTGCCGGATTGCCACCATGTAGTTACGCCACTGGTCTCAGTCTCATAGTTACAAATTACTTACTATCCACGTTGTCTATACAATGAGCAGCAAATGATTTTGGCACCGACAATGAAGAGTTAATTTTTTACACGCTCTGGGACATAATTTATTGTTTCCTTTTCGCTTTTATATCAAAAAGTGATTAGTTTAGTAGATAAAACCTGCAGTTATGAACCATAAAGTAGTGAAGCGAATAACGAGGCTAATAAAACGCAGATGAGCGGCAAGTACAAGGTAGAGTTCCGCAAGTGGGTATAATTAATTGCCAGAGTTCATATTCATTCACCATTATTAACTAATTAGTAATCATTGATCACGTGTTAGATATAATTCCAATGAAGCTTTCTGCAACTTTTATTTTTAACAGAAGCCTATAAAAAACCCTACATTAATTTCCCTCGAAAATCAAGTACATATCACTTTTTAAACGTCAAAGTTTTTGGAGTAATTAAAACTATCAATTATCTACAATCTACATGTATCTATATAATAATGATAACAAATAAAAAATAAATCAATATTATTAAATGTATTTATCTATATTCTATAATCATCTTACTGACCTACAGGTTATCAATATGCAGTACATTAGCGCTTTTTTTTTCATATCCAAAAGAGCGAAAATCGGTAATTTTAAAATCGATGAGCTTACTTCGTGCTGTAGAGGTGCTGTTAGCTATTATTCCGTGGGTGACATCATTGGCTAGTGGAGTTAACGGTAGAGTGGTAATGTGTGATGTTGTGACACTCACACTAGCCGGCCGGTTGCGCAAGTGCACCGCCCACGCCCGCGCCCGGCGCCACATCTAGCCAAGTTCACTGTCACGCATCACCAAACCACCGCTCCGGTTTCGGCAGTATACGATATCGACGAAACCGAATACACAAGAAGGAACACAAATTAATAGAGGTCAGAGGGTTCTCACAGAAAGCGCGCCGACATTTTGTCGTGGGAGAGCCAACTTTGACACGAATGGGCCGGCTCGACTGGAGTTATAGCACGGCCTTACAGAAAACTGGCGTGAAACGGAGTTGTGCTGTGTTTCGTTCAGTGAGTAAGTTTACCGGTGGCCCAACTTCCCTAATCCCCTAACCCTATTCCCGTTCCCTATTCCCATTCCCTTGTAAATGACTGGCAACGCACTAGCGACTCTTCGGATGTCACGAGTGTCCGTGGGCGACGGCAGTTGCTTTCAATCAGGTAACACGTCTGCTCGCTTGCCCCCTAAATATTACACAAAAAAGACAAATCTGTTACGACTTACCTACGAGTCGTTTTAATTGAGGCACACAATTTTGGGGAGAAAACGCTTTCCGTGTTCGCAGGCGACGGACATCGGCCTAAGTGCTTTTACTAGTCGCCTTTGTTTTATTAACTGTTAGAAGCGTTTATTAACATAGAGGGTATAAAAACCCGGTAGCCGGTAGTGGGCAGCGGTTTACGGCACGGTCATTGCCTGACTTCGAGACACAAGTTTAGGGCTAAGAAGTTTGTAAATATGTTAAAAACTCCGGACGGTACAATACAAGGCTGTTGTATTATGTATTAAGAACTTACATGTAGCAGTCTGTAAAAAATAAAAATATAGCGTGCGCAGGAAAACTAATCGTCCTGCGGGCTGCGTATCGCGTTGCAATCTTTTGTTCTATTAGTCAAAACTTTACTTTCAAATTGGAGTTTTCTACTCCGTTGTATATATAAAATGTTTGTAGCTATATGCTTGTTAGTTTCCAATCTTTTGCAACTGGCGATAACTTTAAAAACTTCTTGTGCTAGTTTTCGTTGCAAAGGGGAATACAGGAAGTTTTGGAAAACTGGGGTAAAGCGAGGGTAGCCACGTCACGTCATTGTCCTGTGCACAGTTAAGTATCAACTAGCCATATTTAACGATATAAATGTGAAAGTGTGTCTGTCTGTCAGTTACCTAATCGAGCCCAAACCTCTAAACTCTCTCCTCTCCTTTTTGACATCTACGCATCGCACTGCCTTACATTTAAAAAAATGTTTTTTTTTGTTCTTTTTTCTTGTTTTACTCCTATATTTATTTTTGCTATAATGTTCTTTTATTTGTGTATTGTATTCGTGTACTTGTGGTGTGGTGTAAAGTATGTCAAATAAATGATTTATTATTATAATCTGAATTTGCTTAAATTCGTTATGGAGATACTTTGATTCATAGAAAGGAATATTAATTTAATTTATATTTATAAACGATAACAGATTGTGTACCTAAAAGTTTTATTGAAACTTCTAAAGCTTTCAAGTTATTTACATGTTTGTTTACTATTAACTGTTATTAGGGACATGAGATTGTGCGAGTAAACAATCGAATGAGAGATACGCTTCGGTTTATGAATGGCTGACCGAGCAGAGAGCGACGGGCTTTGTGTGGGTTCATTTTCCGTTATGTATTCACCATTGACGAGTTAATTAGGAGCATGTGCGCGTGCGCATCGCCGTACGCATCGCACGGACAAAGGGTCTTTGCTGCGTCTCCTTTGACTGTTGACAGACTAAGCTTTAGCCAATATGCAGTTAATTTTGCTCGAGGAATCAACAAAACCTAACTCTTGAAGGTCTAAAGCTTGTCTTTATAGACGTGTTACGATTAAAAGGAAAATTAATTGTAACTCAAAACAAAATAACGTAGTCAGATTTAACAACAGAGTAACTGAACGCTTTGTACCAAATAAGTGTATCACACATCAAATAATCCAAACATCTCTCCTGAGGATACATCAATTGGAAACAAAGAACGTTAAAGGTCGGGAGTCGGGTTTCGGGTGTTTGAGGATTCCGGATGATTTACGAGACATTCCAGTGGCGGCCACACTACCGGCTGGAGATTAAAAGTCCGTAGTCCCAGCACTCGGGCTAAGCCTTTGTCACAAGTTTTGTTGGTATTTTAAGATTGTTTCGATTCAATTACATACTCATAATTTTGAAATGAAAAAATATATATATAAATAATAAATTATATTAAATAGACAAATATCGAACCTAAAGCCATTAAAATTTTCTTTAAAGAGCCATAAAGTGTTAAGAGTGATCAAGATATTTATGATATTAAATTTTCGTTAAATAAGAATAAAATATTTGTTGATACAATAAAGCTCATCATAATATCCAATATAAATTCAAATTATGTTGTAATTTGTGGACTCATTACACCTTGGTCCTTAAAGAATTTATGTCCCATCTCAGGTGAGATAACAGGACACAAAAACGACTATATTTCGGGAGGGTCTTAGCAGGGTTGAATTTATTGCTATGAGAAAATCTCCCGCGAAGACAGTTACACGCCTCTCGGGATTGAGTTTTTTAAGTCCAGGAAGAACATTAATTAGAAGAATTAACATTGTTATTTTGAGGCGATGTTATAAAAATGGCAAAATTAAAAAATTTGAATTAAAATATATTTTTTAGCTGTTTTACTTGCTGACAATTAGAATATTTTACAACATTGAATTGTCTACCCTCATTTACCATTAAGCCCAAGCTTTGAGCAAGAGTCAGCACACATCAAATGTTCGGTCGTGCGTGAATATTTAGAGCTTACGTCAAAATAAAAACCAAAGGCGATGAAACGGGCGTTTTATACCCCGACCCAAATGTGTAATTGTTCGACCGGATATTGCACAGTTCGGGAACTGACTAAAGTGTAAAGTGTTGACCGGAAGTCGGCCAGGTACCGATAATGATCGGTGTAATGAATAGAGCAATGAGTGACCCGAGGCCCAAATATTCTGATTCACACATTTTTATTCCAGAAAGTTTTCTAAGTCGCTATAGAACTATTAAAAAAGTCTATGTTTAAAAGTCTATATATTTTTAAATGTCATAACTAGCTTTAAAGGAATTTGAATATATCTCTTCTCTAGGTCTAACAGATCCATACCCATACGAAAGTTTTGTAACAGTAACTGTTTTACTTCTGTATTATATTTCGGCGATAAAATATACGCCGGAATTAATGTGAACGACTCACAAAGTGGAGGACAATAAAAATTATCTTTACGATTCATATTACTTGGTGGTATTAAATAGCAAAAGTTTTGTAAGTTTTAGGCGAAGGTATACAGTTCCATTAGTCCGAGGCTAAATATAATACGTTTTTAGAGGTCGGACGGAGAGCTGGCCGGATGATGTTACATTATTGAAATTGAGATTGTGACCACAGGCGTCTGTTTTTAGAAAAAAATTCACGCTCCGTGAGCCGGACTAGTGCTTACCAGCTGACGCGTCCGCGCCGACCATTACACGAATACATGGGCATACGTCATTTGCAATTAAATGCCTCTAAATCGATTAGTGAATCCTTCAAGTTTATATTTTATAGCTGATTATATAGCTAAAGTTTATCGCTTATAGCGAACTACTTCAGTAACGAATAATGAGCGCCCTCATGTTTTATACTTAAATTGCGTCTAGGGCTCGGCTCTACAAAAATAAATAGAAACAAATCAATTGTAGTTTCCCATTAACTCGTGCAATACTTTTAATTCCTTTGTTGTCGATCGTAACTCGCGAATAGGTACACTGATTGAACGGCAATTTACCATGAATCATGTTACTTCAATGGAAGTCATAAAACAAAATTTACTTTCTTACTCGTTCATAAGCAGGGGAACGAAAATAGCTCGGGCCACCTGGTACACCGTACACCAGTGATTTACGATCGCGGCGTACAATACCGCAAAATAACCCTTGACTGTTGCCATTGAACAAATCATCCCCACGTGTGAAGTCAAGAGCTACAAAACAGACGTTACCCCCGTCGAGAGCCATCAACCAGCCCCTCGACCTAAAAGTTAATTAATTAATCGCTTGAAATGTTTGCAAACGCTCTATTGTTATTTTTTAATCGATCATTCCGTGCAGAGACTCGAGGGATTTGTCGCGGAAAGGAGAGCTTTTACGTGTGTTTTGCGGTCAATCGTAATATTATATTGTGGGAAACGGTGGACGTAATCAATTTGTAAGCTGATATTTCCGAAAATAGGTTTTTAAACCGGCAATCAAACGAGCATTTGCGCCATTAGGAAAGGAGAGCGTCTATGTTGGAGGTCTCCATTTGTACGGGAGATGTGTATCGCCGGGAATTAAGTTGATCGAAGTCGGGAGATACCATCTCCGGGTATTGTGCGTTAATACATTCGGTCAAACACATTCGGACCAGTTTAGATACAGATACGTTCGTTGGACATCTCAAAGTATAAATCATTTTAATTGAAGACATTTGTTGACTTTGTGTGGTTCTTTATTTTGTGCTTTATTCAGTAGTGAACTAGGTTAATTGGATAAGTTGAGGCCACAACAAAAATGCTACAACGTCGCTATTGAAATGGAAATAGAAACAGAAGAATCCTCATGGTATGGAAGAAATGTAGAGCTACAATTGTTTCATTTTATTTTAATACTAGAAGTTGACTGTATGTTTTAGTAAATGAAGGTACATTTTTGTTGATAAAGCTGCCCAATGTATTTGACCAAAACTAAGCAAATCTTCAGGAAGAGAGGGAGAGAGTGAAAAATTCTCCTGGTTTCAACCACAACCACAACTTATTGACACTCGCAAAATTTTCTGATTTTGCGAGTGTCAATGGGCGACGGTAGTTACTTTTCATCTAGAATACATTAACGAAATCTAAAAAATTAAAAATAAAAATCTATCTAGTAATCTCGTCTAAATCTTAAAGGTCGCGTTACCGTGAAGAAAGAAAGGAAGGGATAATAACGCTATATTATTTGATTGAGTTTAATATTAAATGCATATATTGAGATGATAAAGTCATACAATTTTTTCGGCAGAGAGTGCCGCCAGCCCGCCATAATATATTTGTGCCGTGTCTCGCTCATCGCCACACTTTGTAGAGACGTCGCTCTAAGCCTGGCCGTTGGCAGTTTGGCAATTAACTTGTCAATGTGGTAAGTTGCCGTGTCAATTGCCTGCTAATAGCTGACGCTACCTGAAGCTATTTCAGTATTTTTAACTGAAATATTTAGGTGCAAGTTATGAAGTTGTCCTTTTTTTTTCCTGTTAGCATGGTTTTTTCGGCAAAATATACACTTTATCAAAAGTACTTAATGTTTATTCAAAATTAGTTACGCTTTATGGTTAGTAAGTTTAATAATAATTGCTGTTTCCAAGGCCAACATTCGCCATTACAATTTACGATAAAGGCAGGTAAATAAAATCCTTTAATGTTAAATTCCGACAAAAACAGTTTAGTTTAATTTAACCCGTACAGGGAGTCCCTTATTTCTTCCCCTTCAATTTGATGAGAAATATAATAATATGTTATTCATATTTTTGTTTTAGTTCTACCACGATATTTATTAGGTATATTGATAACTCCTAAGTGGCGACCTCACGATGCGGACTGCGGGTGTGTTGTGAAGGGTTTATAATAAGCTACTGTTAACTATTTAAGTCCTAGTTATTTATTGCCCACCAATTACTGTACAATTTGGGCGTTTTAGGGGTGTCGTAACTCGTTACAATGTACTATGGAAACAAACTAAACAAAAGAACGACAGAAACATTAAATAGGCTATTGAAATTTTTATGATTTCATAAATGTGAAAGATAAATTTTATTATGAACGAGTGAATGCGAGTTCACAAATCACGTTGCTAATCAGATCGCGAATTTTGGCGCCGCGCCATGTTGTTTTTGCTGAACGAAAGTAGATTAATTAATATCACCACTAATAAGGGATGCTCGAACGTTCACAGCTAAACGGTAAACGCATAAAACCTAACCAACTAGGAGTGAAAGCTGATTATGAATTTAGGACGTAGGAAATTTAAATACAACCAGACGACAATTTCAATCATACTACCGATTGAGCTGTCAGCTTATGAATAATTGGGAGCTCAATGAGGTGACGCTGGAGTACTAAGCACATTTGTAATATTGGTTTACCAGTTATCCTAGAATCGGTGTCTCTATTTCTCAAAGAGGTTACGTAATTATGCATTGGCAAGACATTTTATAAGTAAGGAATGTACAATTAAACAAGTTGAAAGAGTTACAGATCGTGGATCTACGTAATTTGGTCGGGTTATGTCAAACTCATCCGACAGATCCCGACTTAAATGCAATTAACATATTCCGAGCACATGTCGTAGGTTCGTCAACTGGTTCTCTTTAAATTTCCCCCATTATACATAGAGCAGATCTTTTTATTATTAAGGAAATACTAGTACTCCATGGTCCTTAGGTAAAGTATCTAAGTCTAGTAGTAATCTATCTAATCTAGTCTAGTAATTTAGTACCTAGGAAAATTGCTCATTTTTTTTTATTTTTTTAAAGGCTCATGAGTCATAACGCCTTAAAATGTTCTATCGGATATTAGTCGGCTATTAATTTACATATGTATCTATAGTATGTCAAGTGACAAGGTCTCAATCTACATACACCTCGAATTCAAATGACATTGGCAAGGAAATTGGCATAGATGGTGCCGCTCAAACGGATATTATGTGAACCTTGATGGCTGTACGTTATGCTTTATTCTATATCTGTATCATTATATAAAATCCTTTGTCCTGAACTATATGAATTTAGAAATCAACGTATAGCCTAAATCTCTGATCGTAGAAACATACATTTTGGGGGGAGTGTTCTCCGTATGATGAAGGTAATTAATAAGAATTGAATTTTCGAAATCCGTCTCCTAAGGGGGGAAAAAGGGGGGTTTAAAGTTAGTATGGGAGAAAGTGGATCCGTGGTGCTATCTGATCCAAAATTTGCAAAAACGTTGTTTGTTATATTTTATGGAAGATTTAATTCATAGTTCTTAGAACATCTATACTAATATTTATAAATGTGAAAGTATGTCTGTCTGTCTTTCTGTAACCTCTTCACGCCCAAACGAATGGTTTAATACTTTGAGTCCTGGAGAAAGACATATTATGATGCTCTTTATCTCGGAAAAATGTACGCATCCCGTGCGATAAACAATTTTTTTCGCAACGGAGTTGCGGGCATCATCTAGTGCTAGTAAATTTTTGTATCTGCCTCGATTATAAGTACCAGTTATTATGCATTTGCTCAACATTGGCGTTATATTTCATTCATCTAGTGTCAAATTTCTATACAAACCGAGATTGTCAACAAAGTGTTGTCACTTTGTTGACAACACTTTGTTGGCAATCGCGTTTTGCATGGAAATGACAATATTTTTATGACGAAAGGTTAATGAACCATACCGCCAATCTTGAGCGAATTCACAAATGTAACAAGTAACAACTGTATAAACAGATATCGTCATTTAAGTCTAACTTATTGTCCTATATACTACAAGTACCTACTACCAATCGGTATACATATTACATACTATAGTTATTTTTAAATTTTAATATCGGCGTAGTGACTATTTAAGTATTTACTAAATGTAACCTAATTTTTTTTTCTTTTTTTGCCTCTGTTTGTTTTTTTTAATTGTGTATGGTAACCTGTGTATTGTAATGTTGTGTAATGTTTGTATGTATGTGTTGTAAAATAAATGTTTATTATTATTATTAAATTATCTGCGACGGTGCATGCTTTAGAATAAGAATTTATTTCCGAGAATTTGTTTCTCTTGGTGGTACCGACTCGTTAGGCCTTTGTTACCATGAAATGAGGAGGTGATTCTAATGCGATTAATGATGCATTCAAGTCCGTGAGCATCCCGGTTGACAGGCGTTGAATTTAAAATGTAGGTTTCTCTATCGCGTTGCGCAAGTATCTGGCGTGACGTCACAGTGTAATTACAACACAGAACAAACACGCCGCTCCATTGCTCTCATTTACATACCATGGTTAAACATGGCCTTTTGCGAAGCGCCACGCATCAATATGAGCGTGACGTAAGTGCGAGGTATTCGATGCCCTTGCTTCTACGAAGTACTTAAGCGGATCAGTTTTTGATGAAGATCCCACCAAAGATATATAATTATATAATAATGATAATTTATAGCCAGTGACGAATTTACATTTTTATATGCGATAAGGCCATCTTATTTCTGATAACCCATTTACAATCAGAGAAAATGAAAGAGATACAGATTGTGGATCTAAGTAATTCGGTCGGATTATGTCAAACTCAGCCGACAGATCACAGCTAACATGGAATTGACATATTTCGACCAAATGACGTAAGTCCGTAAACTCTCTCTTTCAATTTCCCCCAATATACTTATGAAGGAGGCTGCCTCACCCCCAAGGACGCTGTCGCCAATAGGCCTACAAGTTCTAAAACAGCTATTAAATACTGGCCCTGGTTGTCACTTGGAGAATATTATGTCGATTTCCATATAAGTCGCGTTCTCCCTGTTGGTTTTGTTATAACGAAACCAAATAGCTTAGGTCATATTAATCAAGTTTCTCCCATTTTACATGATTGGGGAAATGTGAATAAAAATTCTAGATTATTTGAAAACTTCTTATTGTTAAACGCGATTAAACTGCATTTAGTGGAACTTTTAGGCAATGCATTTTTGGTCTACTTTAGGAGTAATGACGGCTCTCCATTAGTGCTGTGTGTTCGCGCGGTAATACCCACACTGATCGACGAGCGAACGCGGCGCATTATGCACATTCACGTCTCTATCGTGGCCGTTTCGTAGCTTTGTCGCACCGTTGCACTATCATATTATCGATACATTGGTCGTTTGACATACGGAGAATCGGGTTATGCGAAATTCTGTTTGATATGTCGACTGCTCTTAAGTGCTTAACACGATTTGACGAAATTCTGTTAGACGGCCTTTGATTCAATCTGTCTCATAGTAGCCACGTCTAACAGATAATTTCAATTGTGAAATGCTGATTCGGACTTCCGACTCGGAAGACATAAGTGGAAGAAGCAGATCAATAACATTTTAAAAATTCCCGGATTTGGACTTTTGGATCCGAAAAATAATTTAATATGAAAATAATGTGGGTTTGATGTATAGCTAACTAGATAATAAAATAGAAAAGTTGCAATATTTGTCAAAATTTTTGAAAAAATTGGTATGTACTCGAAAATTTCAAAATGTTAGTTTTCCGCTTCTTCCACTAATGTCTTCAATTGGAACTCGTGTAATTCAAGCAGTAACGATGCAGATTTTTCATCGTCGCTCGCGCAGTGAGTCTCCACAGTCGGTGATTAAGTAGCAGCCAGTGATTCACAGGCCCCGGCCCGTATACCGAAATTTAATTTAATTCCAACACGCCATCGAATATATTCGTTAACGAAGATTAATAGATTTTTTATTAAAGCTTATATTATTAAGTTAGTCAAAACGGTTGTGAATTCGTTTTAAAAGTAAGCGTTAAACCGTGAAACAAACCGACTTTTTTATGATAGGGTGCAAACGAGCAGACGGGGATGGAAAGCAACTGACGTCGCCCATTGACATTCGCAACATCCTAAGAGTCGCAGGTGCGTTGCCGGCCATTTATTAGGGAATGGGAATAGGGATAGAAAAGTTGAGCCACCGGTAACCACCGAACGAAAGACATCACAACGCCGTTTCACGCCAGTTTTCTGTTAGACTCCATGTAAAGGGCGTTTTCCACCCTCTAAATTCTACTAGTAATAATTTTTCATACATTTTGATGATAATGATTTTTTTATTCTATTGATATCATACAGAACAAACATATTTAAATATTTTCAAATCTACAAAGAATATTTAAAAAATAAAAGTTTACTTCTAGAATATTTACACAACGTACAAAAAAAACATTACCCTCAGCTTGAGAAGTTGGAAAATGGTAATAAAAATTTTATGAAGTCCGTTTGGTACACAATCCTCTTAAAAACGTATAAAAGATATACAATAATTATTACAAGTATAAAATAAACATGTCAAATTTCTAGAGATCGTTAGTGTCCACGTATCGTATTGTTCTGGTAACAGATGTCCCACGTTAATTTTCCAAACAGTTTAACAGCGGAATGAAAGTCCGCTTGTAAAGTTTAATTGATTCCTCCATCCGCGGTGTAGTTGTCGACAAATGGCTTGTTATTCCGTCGCTATCTAAAATACGATTAAAATAAATCACCTGAGATAAAAGCGCTGTCGAACGATCTTAATCTAGTCTCGTGGAAAGCCAATTAGGTACAATTAGCGGAGTATGCACTGCTCCTGCTCAACCAGAATGCTCGTCGGCGAGACAGATAAGCGAAAATTTCATGTTCAGCGCCAATTACCAGAGCATTTTGCTAAATAAGATTTCAAAATGGCATCTGGTTATGTATGCACCGTAGTTGTTAATTTTTGTTAGCAAATTTTTCAGATCGATCTTTCTTTACATTCAGAAAGACCAGAATACCTTCCAGTCTTTCTAAACCAAAAAACCTAATTTAGATCCAGATCGAATCCAGAAACCGTTCTGGTAGGGTTATCATGTAACTCGTGATAGCAATAATTGCGCAATTATTTCTCCAAAATTGCAAATTCGTATAATGTAACAACAAAACAATGCTATGGCAATCTAGACACAATGTTCCATTTCGTATGGATTTTGACGGCAATTTTAACAATTTAGCGATTTGTACGGGAAAATATTGTTCCTTTGAAGTCAAGCAATTGAACACTATGTTTACATAATAATCCTGCGGGTGTGTTTTTTACTTTAGACAAAAATGAATGGTTTTAACAGTATCTTGCATACGTGCGACTTTTAAATAGGCATTGAAAACGAATGCGTGTTTGAAGCGGTAATGGTCTGTGTATGGAAGAGGCCATGGTCTAGTAAAACAAGGACTGAGATAAAATCTATAATGTTAACTAGAATATTGCTTGAGTCGTGTATTCTTTCTAAAAATGCTAATTTCAGAGTATATTTTCGTAAGTCTAAACAAAACTTCATTGTTTGGAATTTATGCTTGAAACACAGTCTTTTAAAAATAAATTTAGAACTTGGAAGCCCTGTGCATGTGGCAGCAAAAATACTGAGTAACCTTACAAGTACCTAACGTAAATATGACAGACTGTTAATTTAAAATTCACGGGTGGTCCCCGATCGCCAGGAACGTTTATAAAATTGGTTCTGGGTTCTGGCAACACTGTTTACAATATCTTTTGATCACGCCATACTAAAAATATGCGTGACTACTATTATTTGCCAACATATGTATTTGATCAATACTATTTGTATTGTTAGGCAAAACTGGTATATTCTTTGCTCCTTTTAAACAACTGTAGAATAATGATTATAGATAAATAGTTAAATATATCTGGAGTTTCATTAGGATTTTTTTAAGTTTAGTAAATCAAGATTTTTAGCAATATTCCGGGAAAATGTAATTTTCGCG
This sequence comes from Cyclargus thomasi, assembly GCA_026546445.1. Taxonomy (NCBI): domain Eukaryota; kingdom Metazoa; phylum Arthropoda; class Insecta; order Lepidoptera; family Lycaenidae; genus Cyclargus; species Cyclargus thomasi. The sequence goes on along the minus strand of JAOTAV010067566.1, from coordinate 466 downwards.
GAATATTGCTAAAAATCTTAATTTGCTAAACTTGAAGCTATGGATTTCCGCAAAGAGATTGAAGAAGAGACAGGTTTATTACAATACTTATAACTCGAGATCTGCTGAACCAATTTCATGGTTATTGATTCGTTGGATTTGTCTCCACCTCGAATAGCAGAATACATCTTAAAAACAATGAAAACCGATATGTGTAATAAATACTTAATCATTTCTATAAATTCTCATTTGATTGTTACATGTCAAACATTTTCCAATCCAAATCCTGTCAAATACTGTAACTATTCATGTGTGCGTTCAGAAATTTATTTTGTATATATATATTTATGTTATAAGTGTGTATGATTTTTCTTGACCGGCTGTTGTCTATGTGTTGAAAGTTTAGTGCGAGTGCAGAAACGAGAAATCGTCAAGCTTATCGTACAGATGAACAGAGGAATAATCTTCGAAGTGCAAGAAGATCATT
>JAOTAV010067555.1:0-13949 GCA_026546445.1 Cyclargus thomasi | reverse complement strand
TATGAGATATTTGCCGAACCCGTATGATTTCTTCAGTTACTTTATAGCCTATATTATTTCCTTTACGGCTTGATTTTACTCTAAATATATCGTTTGATTTGATTAGTCAAAAGCGGATATATTATATAAATGACTACAGACCATCCCGTGTTTCACACGGGTATCATAAATAATAATATTAACCGTAAAACCTCGGTCATTAAAACGCCATCTGGCGAATCAAGTTAGAAACTTTTTCGGAAGTAAGTTACAGTGCAGTACAGCAGATGATAGTGCTACCATCAATAACTGCGTTTTTTAATTAAAATAAATTAGAAAACATCTTCCAGTGGACCAAATTATGAATTTAAAATATTCTTTAATCTCCTTGAATTCACATCAAAATCAGTCCAGCCGTTTAAGAGGAATTCAGTGACACAATAATATATATTGTTTGTTATATATAAAGATACTATTATACAAGGTGTAAAAAACCAAACTGTTATAATTATATTTACTAATAATATTGAACGCGTCTGGAATAGAATAAAATGATTAAAAACGTCCCTTTAGAGCGTCCATAGCCTAGTGGGTAAGACCTCGAGAGGGAGCAGATTCGAACCGCGAACAATACACGTCTTAAAGTAATAACTCTGCACCTTAGAGGCAGTAGGGCCGAAGTTACATTTACGCAAATGACACTAAGGCCCTTATGCCTCTAAGGTGCAGAGCTTTGTTACACTATGTATAACATCTCTGAGGTCTAGTGGTAAGGAGGTTGACTATAGACTCAGTCGTGGGTTCGATTCCCACGTTGGAAACGAGTTATTCCCAAGTTGGTTAAGACAATATACGCTGATCACCTGATTATCAGTACAAGTAAGATGATCCATGCGTCGGATGGCCATCTCTGATCTCTCGCCAGTCGTATCGGACATCCGTCCCACTTGTTTATGAGAGTAAAGGAAGAGAGAGTGCTCCTGTGTACTGCGCACACACTCGGACACTATAAAATACGCCTGCGTTACGTGCCTGGTTTCTATGATACTGGCCACCGTCACCGAAACCGGTGCGGAAGTTATTATTTATACACTATGTATAGTGTTGACACGGTATTGGAAGCAGATCGAAGATTTCAATTTCAAAATATGCATTTCAAAATATACATTCAACACTGTTTCAAAGCACAAGCATACATGAGTACTTGATACTCCCACTCAATGTCAACTTTTGCTGATACGTCTTAGAATGGAATTAATTTAACCGGCATTCACCTGCGGGTTTGCTCGCGTAAAACTTGAAAATCGCGTAGAAACATTTCGTGTTTTGATAACATAATAAACTAAGCTCGTACAAGAGTCCGATATATTCTATAGCTGAACGAAATCACATAAAACGATCCAGTTGCTTAAAATAGCCAGAAAAAAAAACAGTTTGGTAAAATCGGTATTGATGTTCCTTTAAAATATCTCTCTCATCGGTTCCGTGGTCGCAACGATATCGGTTATCTACTTCCATGTCGTTTAGTGTAAAGAAGCTGTGGACAGGTAGCCCAGTCCATTTCGTGGCGGCAAAGCTTTTAAACTGTCACGTACCAGCTTTGTAAATGCTCCGTAGATCGGACATAATATATAAACCTTTATACTGCTTCTAGGAATATGGCTTTATTCAACTTTTTTCTGATATTTCGAAATTTTCGAAAGCAACTGCCGTCACCTCTCGCGATATCAAAAGAGTCACAAATGCGTTGCCGGAATTTTTGAGGGAATTGGAGAATGCGAATAGGGATAGGAGATGAGGGAAGTTGAGCCACAGGTAAATCCACTCACTGAACGAAACAAAGCACAACACCGTTGGACGTCAGTTTACTGTGAGGCCGTGGTATCACTCCGGTCAAGCCGGCCTATTCGTGCCGAAGCATGACTCTCCCACGGCAATTAGCATCCGTATTATATACTTGAGATCAGAAAATGTCTCATCGGCACACGACTCCATCCGGGTTCGAATCTGCACCCTCTCGAGTGCTAACTAAAGGTCTTACCCACTAGGCCACGGACGATCAAATTAATATTTTTCAATCCGTAACGATAATCAATTTAAACGTATGCAGCAGACTGTTCAAAATGGTATGTTCAAATTAGTTTTATTTCGAAAAATTTGTCATGTTTTTCAAATATTATACACTCACGGTTGCGGTAGAAGGGATGATTTTGGGAGAGATGTTTCTCTAACAAAGTGCCATAAACATCTTAATATGTTTAGGAAATTTAAAAAGTTAGTCACATTATGAGATTTGCCGAACCCAAGTATCAGTTGGGCCATAAATGTAATATATTATTTCCTAAATGAAACTATAACAATTTGTGGGCCTGTTCCACCGCTTACTGTTAATGTTTCTGTTAGGTTATCCACAACTTTACAGATTCTCCATACGAAATCTGTAAAATAAAGTTGTATCTGTCAAATTAATAGACTATCTGTAATGTCTTGTTTACACGTATTAGGTAGATAAGTAGGTAACTAAATTTTAAGTGTATGTCCAAACGTATTTAAGAAGTTAAGTTGACTCAGGATAGACGATCAACAACGTACAGAATTCATTAATGTTGTTATTGATGAGGTTTCGGGGGAATAAATTATTGAAATACCTACTAAAAAGAGCACGACGAAAAACTGTACCCGAATACAATTGTGAATTTAACTAAATTGTGGTAACATGTACCTGTCCAAATGTGTCAAGTGACAAGCCCCGTTTACCAACTTAACAGAAAAAATAGAAAAAAAATCTAATTATCCAGGCAAGTGGTAAATAAATTTTAACTTGCTACTAAATTTTGTGTCTACATGCAATTATTAACTTAAAATTAAGTTATAATTCAGTTACCTACTTATCTGCATAGTACGTGTAAACAAGACATAAGCGTTGGAACAAGCCCCTAAGATCAGTCAACGAAATCCGTGACGTCAAAGTGCATCGATTGGGACCCCAATAACAAAAGCACCACATGGTCGTTAGGCGCAATTTTTCAACGTCGAACAATAAATAGAGCGACATTCGGGGAATACCCGATAACATCTACGACCGTGTCGGATAAAACGTTGTACTGAAGTAAATTAATTTTACCTTTGTACGTTCTTTATGTCCTCGTGAGGTGAAGTAAATTTTTGTAATTAGTTTTCGTCGATTAAATCACTCATTTATAACTACTTACTGCCTACAATAGGCTATGAATAAAAAATAAAAGAGTTATTATGATAGTTATAGCTAAATATATTGATTTTCGTTCATATAATTGAAGACATATGTGGAAGAAGCGAATAACATAACACACACAATAACATTTTAAAACTTCGAGTAAATGCTCATTTTTTACCATAATTTTTTTTTATTTTTTTATTTTTTTATCATAAATCTTCTAATTTATATGTTTTATTATGTAGTTTCACTCTCTAGCTATCCACCAAATCCATATTATTTTAATTTCAATTCAATTATCCGGTCCTAAAGCGTCCCTATACGCAAAAATCCGGCAGTTTTTAAAATGTTAGTCATTCATTTAAACAGTCATTTCCCTTTTATCTGTAACTTGCCCTTTTATCTGTATACCACGTGATCCATAACGCTATCCGCCATTATGAGAGTCTGTGACGTCATTAAATTGAAAACAAACAACGACGAGTGTGGTGGGTTCATATTTCTAAATCATCATTAATTAATTATTTTTAATAACAAATTATTTTGCAATTATTGACGTTACATAAATCCCATCACGGCGGACAGCGTTTTCGCGGCATTTAAAATATATAAATATATTTTAAAGTTGTTTATGACTGTATATCGAGGCTGCTGTGAGAAAAAAATAACCACTGAAATAAATTGACCTAATTTTGAAAATACCATAGGGCATTACGGTAGACACAAATTCATTGAATGTAGTTGACGGACTAGTCGGATTATGTCGATTCCATCTCCGCGATAATGGCATTGTCTGAGTTTGACCCTACATTATCAAACACAGCTTGACACACAGATTTACGATTCAAACCGAAGGAATTCAAACTTTCTCTTTAAATTACAGCAAACGATTCGGACGATCTAAAACTCGTGTCCTTCACCGCTTTCGGCTCGTTCGTATCTGATAAATATGCGTTCACCATTAAGCACACATGGCATTGCTGCATGATCGCTTAGGCAGTATGTAATAATGGCCAATGATTGCACATAAAGCTTCCAAATCTGCCGTCCTCAAGCTTAAATGCCGTTAATCAAAATCTAGTCGATTTTGACATTTTGATACCATTATAAGTGAAAAAAAAGCTCTACCGACGTGTATTACCAACATTTTTATAGTCTTCGAGTTATTAAAATTAATATTGCCGTAACAAGCCCTTAGACGAATTGCCGCGTTTTTTGCTCATAACTCAAAAAGTACTTTTTATACATAGCGACATTTTAGCTTGAAGACGGCAAAAATTCAAGCAAACACAAATAATAAATCAGCCCGCTAGTGATTACCAGCAAAAATTACTTTAATACATGTTACAAGTTATGACGTCATGAATGCGACCCAATGAATTACTAATGTTCACAGGAAAATCTATAATTCTTAGAAGCCATTTGTTAATTTTATTACTGAGAATTTTATAGTTACGCGGAACTTTGTGACTCTCAACTTTTGAGATCTTTTGATAAAATTGTGTTTAGAATTATTGTAATTTTATGTACCATTAGAGAAATCGATTCGGAAGTATAGACGTTTTTTGACACAGAGGAGTTCGTCAAAAAGATTTCTGGGTAGAATATATATTTTGCTCGCTTTAGCCTGTATGAAATTCAAAATTCAATCCTAATGAATGAAATCCAAAAAAATGAATTCCTAATAAATATTGCAGTAATTTCGTTGTATTAAATATGTTGTATTTAAAATTATTTAAGAAAAAATATTACAATGGACTATTTTATTCGTTGCGACAAAAATTGTATATCACGCGGGAACCGTACATTTTCGCGGGATAAAAATTATCCTATATGTTGCCCAGACTTAATAGCTATTAAACAAAAAAAGATGTATTCAAATAGTCCAGTAGTTCCTGAGATTAGCGCGTACAAATAGATAAACAGACAACCAGACAACTTTTTTTTGTCAATATGAGTTCTATTACTGTTACTTAGCACCCCTACATTGAATATTTTGTAAAAATTTTAAATATACAGATGCGCTAATTTTATTGTTTTACTAGCTGACCCGGCAAACGTTGTTATGCCATATAAATAATTTTGTTTAAAAAATAAAAATAAAAAAAATTATTAGGGGGATTAAAAATAGATGTTGGCCGATTCTCATAGATACCGGATAAGCACAAAAAATTTCATCAAAATCGGTAAAGCCGTTTCGGAGAAGTATGGCAACGAAAACTGTGACACGAGAATTTTGTATATTAGATTATATGTATAGATAAGATAGATATAATGTCCTTAGGGCATTTTATAAAAATTGCATAGTGATTCGCGAAACCACCTACGCTGTCGCCCACAATTCACCTGAACTAAAAAACAACTTGTCATTATCAAAGAATATACAACATAAAAAAGTAATTTACTATAAAGGCTTTTACGTTGATAGTGTGTGTGGGTTAGGTTCCGAAATAATACCCAGTTTCCTGGCCAGTGCTGAAGGTACGTGGGCCAGCGGAGTAAGTAACCTCTTATCGGTATGTTAAAACGTTAAACACATTACCCGAAAGAACATAATAAAAATATAATGGTTTTCAATCTTTTACTTCTAGCGAGAATTTTCCGTGAACAAGGAAGTTTTCCGAGAAAAGTTCCGTAGACGTAAATTTCTTGCAAAAAATTGCATAAACTACGAAACTATTATCTTCAATTTTTATACAACACAATGTCAGTAACACTATTAACCCTGAAAAGGAATTTTTATGGCATGTTGGCATTCATTGTATATTATTCTGTTAGCGGAGTAAGAGGTTCAAAACTCCGAATGTATGCATGGAAATAAGGCGAATACATGCTAATGGTGCATTTCTTCGTCTTAAAGTCTCATGAATCCAACGCCATTATATTGTAACTGTGACGACACAGCAAATCATATCTGTTAATTGAACGACAACGACAACGAACCTTGAGCATGACGAGCATTCTTTACGTCATATGCTGAATCCTAATGTGTAAGCCCCTTTTCACATGCATCCGGCTGTGACACACGGTCAACTTGAGAACTTAAGCGATTAGATAATTAGATAAGATAAGCGAAGCTTAAGCGATTTGGCTAATTATAGTATTGAAATATATAGGAAAGTGTGTTTGTTTGTTTTTCCTTCTTCACGCCTAAACTAAGCAAGTAATAATCTTGTTTTTTGGCACAGACTTAGTTGAAGGGAGAGTGATATCTAAGGCTATTTTTAGCCTTAAAATTATTTTCCAAAAAAACGTATTTTACACGATACCCAACTGCAAAACTCATTACAAATCCAATTTTTAATTCGCACTAAGAATTTACTAAATAAATGTCATGAATTTTAGTTACATTTCAAGAAAACTTCAAATATCTGACAGCTTACAAATTGTATTAGAGAAATGACCCTTTAATATAATGTTTCGGAATCGCCTGGGGGTCGGCTAATCACCGCGCTGGGATTCACAACCAATTTAATCTGAGGAAGATGGATGCCGGCTCTATTACACGTAATCGGCACATTCGTTCGTATAGACTTATATAAATAGACACGTGTCTTAACACAGTGGCGAAACCGTTTAAATTTAAGGTGACGCGAAAAACAAAAATTGCGCTCGTCTAAAAAAATACAAAACAACCAATCTAATTACAACCTTTTTGCCGTGGAAGAGCTGCGCTTTGGCACGAATGAAGTTGATTGTAGAAATACCAAGGCCTCACACGAAACCGGCGTTAGATTGCGCTTGAGTTCGAGCACTACAAATATACTCCCGCGTAACCTGCCTGGTTTCTTTGGGAACCGGACACCGTCACCGGAATCGAGAGGTTATCTCAATATGAATAATTTTTGTGTGCATGTGTTTGCCACTGAAATCCTCCGAAACGACTGGACCAATTTTAATGGTTTTTTTTCTACGTATTCAAGGGAAGTTGAGTATGATTTGGATAAACAAATCACCCTGACGGAAAAACGTCTGTCAGATCTCCTAGTTATTATAACAAAAATAAAGTTTAAAAACTAAAAAAAGCCTGACTACTAACAATGCGTTTTAAAAATTCATATAAGTCGAAATCATAACCATACTTTTTGCTACGCCGTAGTCGGATAAAAAGTAAGTGGAGCAGTCGGGTTTTCTATTTACCACACTTTGCTACATAATGTTATATTCCACAAATAAAAAAAACATTGTGTCGTGAGTTGTCTTTTATTTAATCTTAGATCCGAGACCGACAGGACAACATCTCTTGGGTTCGCTAGTACCTCTATAATCCACAAATATTCCAATACTCTTTCGTGAATTATAAAATATTCCAAAGCTATAAACAAACTGATTAGACGCGGATCAGATTCAGAGCGTCCGTAGCCTAATGGGTAAGACCTTTGCTTCGCAATCGAGAGGGTGCAGGTTCGAACCCCGGTGGAGGCGTGTACAAATGAGACATTTTCCGATCTCAAGTACATAATACGGATGCTCGTTGCAGTAGGGAAGCCATGCTTCGGCACTAATGGACCGGCTCGACCGGAGTGATGACCACATGACCACGGCCTTACAGATAGTTGGCGTGAAACGACGCTGTGCTGTGTTTCGTTTAGTGAATGAGTTTACCGGTGGCCCAACTTACCTAATACTTACCTTATCCCATTCCCTATTCCCTAAGACCGGCAACGCAAGCGAGCAGACGGGTTACCTGATGGAAAGCAACTGCCGTCACCCACGGACACTCGCTACATCTGAAGAGTCGCAGGTGCGTTGCCGGCCTCATTTATGAGGGAATGGGAATTAAGGAAGTTACCGCCGCCGGTAAACTCACTCACTGAACGAAACACAGCACATCGCAGTTTCACGCCAGTTTTCCTGTGAGGCCGTGGTATCACTCCGGTCGAGCCGGCCCATTCGTTTCAAAGCATGGCTCACCCACGGACACATCCGGTAGGCCTATAGCAAAGAAAACTCAAAAAAACAGGGAAAATCAACGCAGACAAAGTCGCGTGTAATTCGTAGATCGCGTGACATTACGACAAAGATACGAATATCCTAGTTTACCTTTTTTAGAACAGTGATTTTTTTTTCAAAATGAAAGTAGCGAATAATACTTTCCATTCTAAGATTTGTATGGATTAATAATATTAATATGCATAATATTAGTATGGATATGATTACAATTTGTAGAACGAAGGAAAGGTAACGGTGACAAGAAATATTTAACAACAAAACCTTTAAAGACATTGTTTTATTTTGACGGTCTATATTACCTTGTATTTTATTTTCTTTGAGGGCATTTTTACGTAAAATAAATCTGAAGTATACTTTTGTTCGCGTAGAAAATTCTTAAACATTAACAACAATCTATCATAACAAACATTAACAACAATCTATTATAACAATAACAACAATCTATTATAACAATTATTGTTTAAGATTAGTCAAACAACTTTAAAGGCTAAGGAACTAATTTGACACTGACCTTTTTTCGTACAAAATTTGTAAATACGTCAAAACTCAGATAAAATTATATCCATGAAGTAAGAAGAAAATAATTTCTCATGAATTAAAAGGTTCGACATAAAATTTCAAACAAAGCTGCATAATACATCTCTTGAACGTCCCTAGTGCTTTAGCCGTAATCTGTGACATACTATTCAAAGTGTACAATGATCTACGCTTTGTGCACGTGGAAATGCGACGGAGACAGATGACCTCCCTGTATAATAAACGAGTGCTTCACTGATTAGACGATTAATATAGACTAAGAGCTTTAGAGCTTTAACTGAACGATGACCAATGATATGGTTTTGCCAGTCTAAAGCGTTAGTGAAATGCACATTTTACCCCTGATAAGAAAGAGAGATATTTTAAGTTTGACATTTTTATAAGCATCATGACTTTTAATTGAGTGAATCATTTAAATTTAATTAGAGACAGGGCGACCACTGTGATCGAAATTCGACCATAAATATGTAAGTCCATCGTGTAGAGGAGCTATTAAAAAACTATATCTATTCTCAATTCAATCACAGAGTTCAGTTTGGCATAAAGGTTTCGTTACACGGACTTTAAAATTACTAAAAAAAACACAGACGTCAACCATAAACAATAGAATATTTCGTGTGTAATTATCATGTATAAAATATGGCAGTGTGCGTGGTGTAGTGTGCATAGCGTTTCATTTAAGCATATTTTAAAATAACATTGATATTTAACGCTCCTCCTTCATATCAACTATATCTGGCAGAGATTTCATGTTTTAACGTCATCTCGTCTTTCGTAAAATGGGGTTCAAAGTTTTTCGCTAGCGTATTAATTTTTTTCTAATGGTATTTTACGGATGAGTACGATTGTACATGGAAAAGAGTAACCGAAAGCAACTAAAATTATTGGTTTTTTTTTTATAGTTTTTAATTAATTCAAAGCGTGCATCGATCATCCACGTTAAGATAAGATGAAGTTTTCTTTCGCACTACAAAACATTTTAAAAAAGATAATCTTCAGCTGTATCGGACTGACATAAGATGACATTTTGACATCGAGCATATAACCAATAGAGAAGTAATGTAAGCCATTCGTGTCCAAAACTTATCAGTATTTTGGCACTGATAAATTAACCACCAACCAACTAGCCCTCGTACTAAAATAATACGCACCAATAAGAGACTTGTATGTACTTCCGACCAATCAGAGCGCGGTCGCTTTGGGCGATTTTTTTTCTAAACAAAACTAATAACATTTCCGCTCTTTTGTTTCGATGCATTTCGAATAGGAATTGAATTCGAAACGGTTATTGTATGGGAGTTGCGTTTCTTTAGCTTTTATTATTCGTTGTTTGCACACCATTTAATTATTATTATTATTATTAACACACCTACCAGAGCCAGGACACATCTTGATAATGTACTTTGTTTTTAGAGAGTTTCAGCTAAAGTTTTTTATAAGTTTTAGCTCCTACAAATATTAAATGTTGTCAATATTTTGAGTTAATAATTTCAAAAGCTACAAAGTTTTTCGATACTGTTTCTAGTTAAACTTTTAAGAAATAACCACCTTACTTAAATACTATTTTAGGTATTTCAGCTACAAATTATCTGTTGGTTTTTTATTACCTGATTGCGCCAGTAAGAAGATTATGATTTTCTAGAGTATAATTTTTTGGCACGCTCTGCAGCCTAAACGGCTTGATGGATTTTAACGTATGAGGTATCGTTAGATTCGTCTTGATAGTGCAAGTGACACTGCATATATTAAAAATTAAATAATCAAAATGGCGAATTTTAAAGTTAGAATTGTGTGGTTCCATAAAATTTTTCGGCTTGTTTATGTCGAGTAGGGTATCAAAATAAAGGGCTTTGAAAATAATTTTAAAAATTTATATAACTTGGTGTTTAAATTGCAATGGTTCCTGCAGTCGGGTTTTCTGTTTTTGGATATCTAGCTTGTTTTTATCTTTACATTATTGCTTCAAATATCAATTTGGGAATATTATGATAATATTGTAAACTTCTCTATAAATAGTTTGATTTCTCTCTTTCAAGCCAAATCTTGCACTTTGTCGCAACTTTACACAGTAAAGCTGCAAGTTTTAGCAATAATTGTTCAGAAAGCTTCCACAAGCTGCAGCTGGGAACAAAACATGTACTGACACGGAAAGCTTTCTCTAAATAGCTTTATCACGAACTTTCGGAGTGCTTTTACGTTAAGACAAATCACAAGCTTCATTGTTTTGTATTGTAAAATAGTTAGAGAATTTTATAAATATAAATGAATGGATAACTAGTAAGCACGTGTGAACATATGTTACATACATTTCCGCTTTTTAATACGTATCTCAAAAAGAAGTATAATATAAAACATAAGTATAATATGAGTAAAATATAACATTTTCTAAGGGCGACAGGCTTCAAGAAGTTGCTCCGGGGCGGCCAAGGTGGCAAAATGATCAAAATCAAATCTTTTTTATTTAAAATCAGTACTTAAAGTACACTTTCTGACTACGGTGTGTACGTCGAGAATACGGTGCCTACCACCGGTTCGAAAACTAACCCGGCGAGAAGAACTGGCATAAGAAACTTGCACGGGTCTACCTTTTACCAAAAAGATAGAAAATAACAATTTTATATCTTAAAGCTAATTTAACTAACAATAATTGTTTTAAATACATAAGTAATTGTGAGTCAATGTATCACAATCTATTAAATGTAACTCTAACTGATGATGATGACGATGACGATGACGGTGACGATGACGATGATGATAATGATCATGATGACGATAGTGATGATAATGTTAATAATGTTGATAATGTTGATGATGATAGCGATGATGGTAGGTACGTTGTACATAAGACGCACTTGTACCATAACTCAACGCCTAATACATCGATGACGGAAACAGAGCAATTATCGCCAACGGATATCTAAGCCGACGTACCGACGGAAAATTCATTCAATTAGCTGATCAGAGGAAAGCAAAAATTAGTTTTAATTTGAACCCGCCTCCAGGGTATACTTCAAGTAAACATGTTTTAAGCTAGCTTTATTCTTTTATTCTTGTAAGTCTTCTTTGCAAATGTAATGTTTTTCCACGACCAAAAGTAACCTGTTACTCTTCATTCTTTCAACTTAGTATGCCAAAAATCAAGTGAATTAGCTCCAATAGGACTTGAGGATAGACCAATGTACAATACACTTTTCCAGTTATTATATGTTAGTATGGATTCTTAGAGAGATAAAGTAACTACTCTTTGAAAACTGTGTTGCCTGGGGCAGGAAATTTATTTTTAAATGAAATGAGTTCTTGTCGCCCCCACATAGTTCTAGAGATATTTGGTATTTAAAGAAATAGTTATATTGTTTGCATATATCAAAAACGTTTCTAAAATAATGGGGGGCTCCCCAATTTGTGATTTTCACCGGCTTTTACCAAAAAATCAATAAGTCGGATCAAAAAATACTATGAAGACAATTTGTGGAGGCAGCAAAAAATCTCGCAAAAAAAAAACGATTATTCTGAATATTATTATTATTATTTTACCGAATTTGTTTATCGATTTATGATCGAGGCTATCAAATTTCAATAACATCAAAATAAACCGTATATAACTTTTATAGAACTCTTCGAAGGCAGCTAAAACTCTCGGAAAAAAATTGATTTTCCGAAAATTATTACATTTTTTCTATCGAATTTGTTGATCAATTTTCATTCGAGTCTAACAACTTCAATTTAAAGCAGATCAAAATAAACCGTATAGAACTTTTGTATAACTCTTCGGGGGGCAACTAGAACTCTCGCAAAAAAATATTTTCTAATTTTTTTTTTACTTTTTGATTTGATTCTTTCATTTGATTAACCGATATTGTATTCGTTCCGAAGGAAGTCACGCGCAAAAACAGTAATCATTAATTTCAAGCCCTGAGTTTTTAAAACCAAAAAGGAGAGTAATAATATTATATCTGCCGTCCTCAAGCTTAAATGCTGTTAACCAACATCTGGTCGATTTTAATATTTTGCCACATTAATCAGACAAAAAATCTCTATCGACGTGTATTACCAAATTTTTTGTAGCTTTTATAGTCATCGAGTTGTTAAAATTATTATTGCTCTTATGAATTACCAAGCCTTGATAAAAATTGCTGCGTTTTTGACTCATAACTCAAAAAGTACTTTTTGTATAATAGGGGAAATTGAAAGAGAGCCAGATGACGGAATATCTCAATCCCGTGTCGGTCGTGATTTCTCGGCTTAGTTTGACTTAACTCGACCAAATTACTTCGACCACAAACTGTATCTGTTTCAACTTTTCTGATTGTACATAGCGGCATTTTAGCTTGAGAGCGCCAGATTTGTCAATAATATTATTGCCAACATTACACGGCTCACAATAGGAACTATGCCGGATAAGCGTTTAACGAATCTGAAGTTATTGCTCGTATACGTTAGGTATAATAAATTTACTAAATATAACGTTACAGCTTATACCTAATGAAACGTTTGATGGCTGAATATACGTTCAAGGGGACTTGTTGTACTTGACTTGTTCGTTAATTTTATTGGCGAAGGTGCATTCATGCAAACCGGCCAAGTAGGAGTTGGACTCCAAGGGTTCCGTATCAGTACAGAGCAAAAAATTGTATAAACGCATTTTCGAAAGTTCTAAATTCATAAAAAAGTTTTAAATTTGTAAAAGATAGTAAAAAATTATGAAAACGTAAAAATTTATAAAACAAAGTTATTAAATAAATCGAACGATGGCCTCTTCGAACTTAAGCAAGCACCCTATTTGCTCCGTCATGCCGCTGATGACGAACGCGTCGAAATTATCGTTATTAGTATCCATCTTATTATGGAACAAAAATGCAGAAAACCATGTTGTATTAAAGACACTTCAAAACCACCATGTTGTATTAAAGACACTTCAAAATTTTTAATTTATTTTGTTTTAATATAAGTTGTTATAGCGGCAACAAAAATACATATTCTGTGAAAATTTCAACTATCTAGGTTCATTAGTCTATTACCTTTCTTGAGATACAGCCTGTAGACAGACGGATGGATAGACAGACAGACAGACAAAAGGACGGACAGACATCGAAGTCTTATTAATAGGGTCCCGTTTTTATACTGTGGGTACGAAACCCTAGTAAAATAATTTGTAAAATAAATAGGCTTTTATTAATGTTAACCTTTAACTAGTGACGTGAAAAATTTATAACACTATAGGTGACGTGTCGTCTCACAGGCTACAACTTTTAATGTAGATTTTTTCGGAAACTATAATTGGAAT
>JAOTAV010067544.1:0-13949 GCA_026546445.1 Cyclargus thomasi | reverse complement strand
TAAAATTAAAAATATTTGGATTATATTATTATCATATGGTCAAATTATAAAATAAGTCAGGAGATTTTATTTTTTCAGTTAGTCAGAATATCATGGTTACAGTCGCTCTGAACCTTATGATGTACTCATAAGATCAAAAGGTGTTTGTGAGTATTTAACCGACTTTCAAAAACGAGGAAGTTATATGTTCGGCTATGAATTTTTTGTGCCGTGCATATAGCTTGCGTGCTTCAAGTGAGCTTTACAATATCCGTTATTAATGAATTGAAATGAATATTTTTACTCAGAATGCCAATATTACGAAGAATGAGTAAACTTAATTGACTTAAGTATACAAGAGAATTTCGTTTATGTTCATATAGCTCTTACCCGTGACTACGCCCGCGTATAAATTATCCAGTTCTAACAATATTCTTTTATTTTTGCTCGAATCCTATTTTTCGTAGCGTGATGCTTTACAGCCTAAAGCCTTCCTCGGTAAGACAAAATGAAATAACCAACACAAAAATAATACATTTTTAATTCCGGCCAGTAGTTCCTAACATGGGCGTGGTAAACAAACAGTTTTATATTATTAGTATAAATATATTATTAGTAAAGATAAATGTAGATATTTGAGTGTGTATTAAAATCGCTTTACCGACCGTTATGGGCCGTAACTGTATCGAATTACGCGTCAAAGCCAAGCGTCCACCGGGCTGGTACCATACTGGTAATGCCTCATTAACGTACTAGGCAGTCTAAACCCACTTATATGCCTAACTACTGTCATAACGAAAAAGGGCGCATCTCATATTTTTTTAACAATTGAGTTATATATCTATTTTTTTTAATGCGTCCTTTTTCGTTATGACGGCAATATTCGAGGTGGAAAATTTTTACAATACTTTGCGATGTAGCTACAGTGCGGAATGCAGTGAAGCTGCGAATCGCGAAATAGCGGCTGGCAGATCCACTTTTACATATATAATAGACACTTCACAGCATGTCAATCTGGCCCCGTGTTATGTACCTGAAGGACTGGTATTACCGGTACCAGACACATATTTAATACACATTCATGACCCAGGAACATTGAAAATTTTTATGTTCGCGACCCCCGGCGTGAGCTACTAAAGCGCTCAACCACTGCGCCACAGAGGTCGTCAAACTTTCTCACTTTCTCACATGTCTAACGGCGACAGTGAAGTGTTTTCGACACTTTTCGCGGTTAGTGGCATCAGTGTGCATCGACATATCGCAGGCTCCGCATAATCGCTGATGGTCGTAGATAGTTATTGAGCGCGATCATCGTGCAACTTGCTTGTCAACTCGCAGATCAGAGCGAATATAGACTAATATCACAGAGCAGAGTATGTTCCCAACACTGTCGTGCGTATCATTGTCTTTATTCGCCAATTATGAAAAGCCTTTACGTCAGTAGAAAGGACCTCGTCAACGAACACTCTAAAAAATTATATATTCTCTCTATTATATATACTCCATATTGTATACTGCCGAGACCAAGTCTAGCTACCAAGCTTATCCTTGCCATTTGCCTTATTAAATTAACGCTAAAATTAACATAACTTTTGTCTCTAATATTCCAAGTAAGTTATTTTTGTTTGTAACGCAATGGTTTAAGTATTATATATTTATGCAACATGGTATAAATGCGAGTCATTACAACAATAATAGACCAGCGAAGCGCCCTATTAGTTATTCGTCCGCTCTTGTTAACATGTTCCCGTTTACATATATATCAACGAACTACGCAATCTATTAGGAAAATGTAAAAGCGAATACGGCGCTTAATATAAAGTAAATAAAAACCATTAAACTACCTGCATTTTTATAACAGTGGCAAAATAACACAAAACTAGAACACGAAACTCCCCCTAGGCCGCGAACCAACTCTACATTACATTGCAAGCTTAATCCCCCAAAAACAGACGTGTTAAAAGTTCGACGAGCTTACTCTACAGCATTTTATATGTAGGCTTTATAGTTTTTGTTGTTTTAGTATATGTACTATCAAGGAAGTTGATTCATGGCCAGATTGTGGAAAATACTTAGGGTATTTTGATCGCGTTACGGCAAACCCAGCCTAATAAAGCGTTAAACCTTATATGGATTGACATATTCTGAACTAATTGCGTGGGCCCGTCAACTGGTTGGGAATAAATATCCCCGATAGCACAGACTGTAGGTATAGTACCAAAATAATATACCGCCGATAAATTACTACCAGAGGTCGAAATTCGACCACATTTATTTAAAATATTAAGTTTTAGTAAAGATCTATAAAAAATATAATTCTCAATTCAATCACAGCCATTAAAAATATAATTTTCTCAATTCAATCACAGCCAATAAAAACAGATATCAGCCATAAACAATAGAATATTTCGTGTATGATTATCGTGTCATGTCAAATATTGTAGTATGGGTGTTGTAGTCTACGTAGCGTTTTATTTATTAAAAATATGCAATATTAAAGTATATTTTAAAACAATATTGGTATTCCACGCTCCTCCTCCATATTAACTATGACTGGGAGGAATTTAAGCATTTACATTTAGGCGTGTTTCGTTATAAAAGGTACAAAATCTTCCACTCGCGTATTAATATATAGATTATATTTCACGAAATTTCTAATACAGATCTAAATCTCGATCGTTTGTAATATAATAACATAATGTCGGTTAGTTAATTGTCTATTAAACATAATTATAATATATAAATGTACGGTTTAAATTAATTGCTACCCTAACGCGGCCTCGTTTTCATCGGAAGTCTTACTTGTAATAATTCTACCTATAAGATATAACGTTTTGTTAAATCAGTACTGGGATTAACAGAATAAAGTTTCTGCTTATTTAGTTTATTATTTGGGTCTTAAAAATTCTTTCTGGTATTTCTCAAGTTTCTGTGTTTGATTTCACAAAACTGTGAAAATAATAAAATATTTACATATCTCATTAAGTACAAGGCCCGTATTAATAGTCAGCGTTTAATACTAAAAGCATGGTATAAAAATTTGAGATGCTGTTTTCATTAATAACGTGACCTTTATCAATGACAACTGAATTGCAAAAATTTTTGATCATGCTACATAAACGATAAATACTAAGATAATAAGAAGCAATGTAAAGAAAAGTATTAGTTAGTCTAAATATTAGATTAAATAATAGTCTCGTTTATAAATTAATTATTTCTGTAACATTAGTTGCCTTTTTGTTCTAGAAGTTTTCGAAAGTAAAAGATATGTTTTATTGTTATTGCTACCACCAGCATGAGACATACGCATTTCAGGTAACACGCCGATCAAAAATAACTTTTCGCTTTATCATTATGATTTGCTTACAATTTTGTTCCTTAAATATTTCGTAGTAAACGTCGCACTTCGTCATCTAGTCTGTTTATTTTGTTAGAAGCGTATAGATTTTGTTTTTAATTGCGTGTTTGTTTCTAGTTTATTTGTCAATGTATAAGTGCGTTCAGATTACGTGTCTGTGAACAGACTATGAAATGTAACAGACAACCCAACTAAGACACCGATGTCGCCGATATTATACGCCGATATTTGCCAGCTACACGCGCAAGTTCGTGTCGCCGACATGTTTCTGTCCACCGCGGTGTCGCCGACACGTATTGGTGGGTGTCGGCGGCTTAGTGTGTATGTGTATTAGTGCTTTGAAATATTTGTGACTTGTGTACGAATGTCGCGATAACGCTTACAGCTGTTAGTAATCTGGACGTAGACCCATTAGGACACCAGCGAATAATGGTGTCTGGATCATCTATGATGTCCTAATGATGTCGCTTTGTATATCTCTATCTGACCTTCCCGCAGAGTAACATCCGCCATTTTGTTTTTAGGTGAAAGCGGTGAACACGAAGGGCCAGAGCAACTACTCCAACGAGATAACTGTGACGACGAAGGTGGACAAGATAGCGGTCCCGGAGGAGGTGACCTACGACCCCAGCAAGAGGAGCATATCGTTCAGGGTCGGAGCAACCTGCCTACCGCTGGTGGGAGTGGTGAAGGGACTCGGTGCTATGAACAACTGGCAGGTGAGGCCGACTGCTTTTACCTTAATGGCTACTTTTAATGTAACATGTGACTTTTAAAGTGGCTACAACGTACAAACTATCCAATGAGTGGTAATTTGAATTAGTTTTAGTGTCTTAAGCTGGCAATACACTGCTACTTAAGCCTATGTGGTGTCAATTAAGCCTTATTTTAAGAAAGGACTAACAAACCAAATCACTTTCCCTAAAAAAATTGTATGTTATAATATGAAAATCTACTTAATAAGTGCGTTTTGTGTAGCCATTTTAATGGATTTTCCATTTGACCATAGTCAAGTATTTTATTTGCATTTCGCAATAAGTGATTACCGTGCAGCACAAATTGTTTGTGTCGGTATTACCGCCTGTAACACAAAGTGATATTACGGTGACTTACCGCGTTACATACATTACATTATTTATTGAACAAATAATGCAATCTCTCCCGCCCGCGATCTCCACATGTAATTGTATTAATTAACGTGTCCACGAGCTTCTGTCGTAATTAATTAAATACGTTTGAAGAAAATAACAAATGAAACGAGTGGCCGCGCTTTGAGGGTATTGGTGTTTCGCTTTTTGTTATCGGACAATGTAATCAATGTATACGGTTTCAAGAATTTTAATTACCGTGTACTTTAATGGGTACTATGGAAATAATATCTTGAGGTAAAACCTAATTCGGAGAATTCCATCACGCAATGTTAGATACGCATTAGATAAACAGAAGCCTCCTCGCCCCTTTTGTATCATTATGTTTCTTTATATTCCATTTGGGAGTTTATATTCCATATATTCTGATTACAATAAAGCTCGTTGTGTGCTTAACGGTTCAGTCTAGATTGTGTTGAATGCACGCCTTTTCACCCCTCTAACAAGTGTTAGGACTCAAAGCTACCATTTTTTAACATTATGATAATTCAGCAGAATCGGTAACTTGTGTTTATTTTATTAAACTTGAAAACTAGACCATTGACTTTCGCTTTAATAATGAGTAAATTGTTTTCGTGAGAATGATCTTGTTAAAGAAAGTCTCAGATCATTTCTATTTTGCACCTTTCCTACGAACACATTTTTAAAAACAAAATATTTTTTTTTGTTTGTAACAGTATTATTCGTGTATGAATGTTGTTGTGTTTGTGAATAAATAAACTAATACTGAGCTGTTGCTGACAGCAGTCGGTGTATTTAAATTTCAAGAGCTTTGTTGAAAAATCTATTTTTACCGTGGTTGAATCGTTAACTATTATTGGCCAAATTAAAAGCACACAATAAGTAAAAGTAAGTTAGCACTAGTGGTAGTACACCCCGGTTGAATAGCTGAACTCGCAAGATCAGTTCGCAGATTTCCCCCATGGTACCATCAGGGAAGTTGAATATGATACAGATTGCGGAATTAAGTGAGTTGGTCGAGCCATGACAAACCCAGACGATAGATCACGACTTACATGGAATTGACATATTCCGGCCAGATGACGGACCTTGAAAAGCTCTGTCTAAATTTCCCCCATGGTACAAGTACTAAGAACAAAGTCTATAATTTTATATATCTCAGGTGGTGGACACAATGCCGCTACAGCTTTCGGGTGCGAGCTCGACCGTGCAGGAGAGCGAGTTGGAGCTGAGGTCTGCCGACAGCGGGATGCGCGTCAGACTCCAGCTCTGCCTGCAGGACAACCAGGTGGTCTGTAGCGAGGACGTCGATGCAAACAGTGAGTACCTTATTATCATACCGTTAAGGTCTATATTATTATTGTCCGTATGCAGCTGTCTGCAGAAAACAATCTCAATTCGTCAAAAATATAGAGTATTTTCATTAAAAGGCACGTTTCTTAGAAATAACAAATAAACTCTTATAAAACATCGGAACAAAAATGAGCTTTTAATATTTTAAGCAACAATTATTGTATAATTCTACGAAATGTCGCCTAAGTCCGTCGTGATTTTTGATGAGACTAATGAGAGCCACCCACTCACACCTCACTTATTCACGAGTAACAAGTATTGTATACTCGAAGAAGATGACACGCTTATCGCAGACTTCTCTTAAATGAGGCCTCATAGAAAGCGAGAAAAATATTGAAAATCTCGGCGAATTTGCTAAGCCGCATCGCTTACTAGCGTGGACGGTGCCTTATTTGCGATTACGTTAAAAAACTATGTTCGCCATATCATAAACTTCACGAGCGATGAAATTCAGTGAAAAAATTTCGGCTCGTAACTACTTATCGTATAAAATATACTTACCCGTTTACGATCGTAAAAAACTTTCGCTTACGACTTACGATAGTCCTATCATAATATAAAAGCACAATTTCTGATGTCCCTCAAACGTTACAAATATTTATCAGTAAGTCACGAAGCCACTCTGATTAATACTGTAATTCGTGTGATTATTTTTTTAAATGTTACAATAAAATAAAGTAATACTTAATATCCCGCTGTAGATGCGGTAATAATTACAACTCATTTGCTAATTAATTTGAAATATTCCCGTGCAGTAGGGAGCTTCAAATTTTTGTAGTTAAAACGAGCGATACTTGTGTAACAATAATACCCAGAAACGGCTTTATATTTTTGCTTATATATCACATAGGCTTTAAGAAAAACTCGATTCAATAACGTTTTTATTCCTGGAAACTGGGCAATATTGCATTACAGCGTGTTTTATAATTATTGTGCTTCAACCTGAATATTCATTATCATCCACTTTTATTTTCTTTACCAAATCAATTCGTAATTTGTAATAATTAGAACTTAGTACCTCACCTTTTTTTGTAAGTACTTTGTGTTTGAAATAGTCCCTCCTATTTTTTTAAAACAAAAGATTTCGCCGCGAGAGAGCCATGCTTCGGCGCTAGTGGGCCGGCTCGAACGGTGTGATACCACGGCCTCACAGAAAACTGGCATGAAACGGCGTTGTGCTGTGTTTCATTCAGTGAGATAGTTTCTTCTCTCAACTTCCCTATTCTCTCATAAAGGCCGTAACGCACTTGCAACTCTTCGGATGTTAAGAGTGTCCATGGGTGACGGCAGTTGCTTTCCATCAGGTTACCCATCGCTCGCTTGCCCCCAAAATGTCATAAATAAACAATAAAGGTTCAGCACTTATTTTTTTTTCAGTCGGTCCGTCCTATACGAAGCAGGAAGCCACAATCGCGACAGTCACGCTGATCCTCATCATAGTATCCAGCCTGGTCTCGCTGGCAGTACTCGGACTCTTCTGCGTCTACTGCCAGAGGAAGCGGAACGACAAGAAGCAGAGAACGTCCAAGGACTACGAGATGGACTCTATCAGACCACCGATAGTGCCGCAGAACCAGGCCCCGCCACCGTACTACCCGTGCTCGGGTATGGAGAACAAAGCTCTGGAACATTCCATGGATCTACAGTTGGATGACTCTAAGAACGTGTACGCGGCGCAGGGCTACGGCTACCACATCCCCCAGCCGAGACCCGGTCAGAATATCTCCAATAACGATTGTAAGTGTTGCTAGATTTTGATACGGCTTTGCAAAAACCATAAAGCCCTCACTAGTTTAGGACGCTTCCGAGAAAGATTGCATACATATATAACAAGTGATACTAAAACCAGAAAGATTTGGAATGTAATCGCAAGTGTATTAAAAACTATACTACAAAGTTAAAGGTTACTTTCAGATCTTCGTCACATAGCAAGAGAAGCCTGTGTCATAAAATGACGTTCCATTGAAATTTTTGCCGGTCGCATTCGTTTGCAGCAAAGCTCGAAAAGTCACCTTGAAATATTTTATTATTAACACTCCTTTTAATAAATAATAATATCTATGGACGCTTCACACCACGTCAATCTGACCCCATGCTAAATACCCGAGGGACTTGTGTTACAGGTACCAGACAACGGATATATATTTAATATTTTTATACTATACACAAATTTAAGATTTTTATTATATGATACACATATTTAATACACATTCAAGACCCAGGAACATTAAAAAACTTTTTTCGTCGGAGGGATTCGAACCCGCGACCCGCGGCTATAGCTACCAACGCGGTTACCAATCGAGCCACAGAGGTCGTCAGGTTCGGATTACCCCAAATGTTTTCAGTGTTCTAAACGTCGCCAGACGTTCTAGATTGTGAATGTGAGTGTCAGCGTTAACTGTAATCAAATGCGAAAACAAAAGCTCAAATGTGTTTGCGGAATCGCGAGCGATGTTTGCGGCAGCTGAGTCGACGAGAATACCTCACTATCTGTTCAGTTTGCTATTCTAATGCCGATAAAGTGAATTTTATCTGCAAGTTTAGCACAGCGCCAGACATACTGACAAACTGACAGATTGTTGGGATAAACTGACAGATTTCCTTTGTTCGTTATTTGTCTATCTCGCCGTAGAAAAAAAAAGCTTACTCGGTCGCCATGCTAAGCCTGGGTGCACATTATAGCTTTCTTTTTTATGTTTCAAGATTCGTATTTAATTAAAAACGTGTTAAAAAATTACTCAACTAAAATTAACATGAACACGATCGAATTGATTACGTTAATAGTCTCGCATAACTCACAAAATTCTTTGCAACTATTTGCGATATCTCTGCTAAATACATGACCCGTTTCTCTGCAGTAAATCAAGTGGTTGGGTAAAAATTCTACGATATTCGTATACGCTTCAGTGAACAACTCTCGTGTCATGTCAACAAGCCCGGGTCCGATTCTCGAACTTCGAAAATAATTTAGATCGCTGGATGCAGGCTGTTACTGTACCTGCTCATACTGTCTAATGCACTAAAGAGATAGTCAAACCCACGAACGCCATACTGCGTAAAGTAGGTAGTAATCGTCGTTAAAGTTCTAAAACCACGTAAGTAAAAAATGGCAACTTCTCAGGAGAGCGCAACAATTGATTTAATTTTGTATAGATCACCATACTAATAAGATTTTACAATTCAAAAATTATACAAATTTTTGTTAGCTGACACGTGTTCCTGATTAACTTAAACGATGCGTTTTCCGATTTTCTGTAAAAGGGCATCAAAATGTCGAAATAACCAAAATGCGATCTATGTGGTGTTAGAACTTCAACGACGTAATGTATGAGCTACCAGACCCTTCACACCGGCTCGGCGACCGTGTGTTGCCCGTGCTTTCTTTCACATGAACACGGGCGCAATACAGCGGGCCGTATGCATGTGAAAAAGTGCTCTCGCCGGGTTAGTTCCCGAACCGATGGTAGGCATTGTAGTTTCGACGATGTACGTGTTGTAAGTGTACTTAAGGTACTCATTTTGAATAAAAAGATTTTGATTTTGAGTGCTCAGCGATTGAAGCGATTTCGAAGCATGAGAATCGGTCCACTATGTCAAACAATATTGTTGTACCTTGTAGTTACCTCAAGAGGCGACAATAGTTTCCTAACGTTATTTTATGCGATAGGTCTCCAAAATCTAGAGCGAATAGTTTTGAAGTCCACACTCAAACAAAATTAGGTACACCTGTTTGTGCCAATATGGATTAAAGTTAATCCCTGGTTAAAATAATGTTTTCTCTCGCTCCTTTATAGTATGTATAGAAAAGCATACTTAGTAAGATTATGGCGGGATAGGGAGCTTGTTCTTTTCTAAACTGTCATGGCTAGCCGACCCTGGCCTATCACTAGTTTACTTAATTTACTAGCTTAGGAATGGAGCTAGTTTTGTCTACACGAAACCAAAATTATCCTAGCTTAAAAACTAGCTCCGTGTATCCCAGGCACTGTGTGTCTCACTGACGCTGGCTTATCCTTATTGTTGATAATAACGTGGAGAAATCCATAATTGAATGAAGACATCACAAGAATGTGTTGAATATTACTTGACAAAATATTTTCATACTATGAGAATGTTTTGTCTTCATATTATTAAGCCGAAACAAAACTCCCGAACGAGTAATTCGCGTATTAGAAAATTCCGAAGCTCTTTATTATTTTACGGGCAATAAAAGGCTTTTTTGTAATTTCGCTGGTATTTTTATTATAGACTTTAATGAGCTGTCGATAGCGCTTTCGCTCTATTTCGTTTTGTTGTCACTCGACTCTTTGTACGGGGAGATTGTGTGGGTGAAAGGTCCGCGTCGAACAAAAACTATAATTAATACATAAATAATTAACAAAATTTCAGTATTTACACTATAGTTGTTAACGCGAAACAATACCATCTATATTATATTGTCACTTTAGAAAGTTTCCATCTCTACTTTAATTTCACACCACGTATAGTAATGTAGTTGACATTGTGAATGTATTCTTCATTATCTGCTGATCGTTTTGGTTTAAATGTACGTCTAATTAATCAGGTAACCCGTTTGCTCGTTTGCCTCCTTATTTTTATATAAAAAAAAGATAGATAACCATTACATTACGGCGATCACGAGTATAAGTATCTAGATCGTATCCATCGTGGCTTCGGTCACTTCACGTGACAATTGCCAACGCACACTTACGTTTAAACCAAAACGAATCTAATAACATATTGGCAGAGTATATATAACCAAGATCGTCATCTTCGTAAAAACGGACCACGCGTGGTTTGTATGTGTGCGCCGTAGTATCTATGCGACGCCGCACGCATAGAAAGTTGTAAGCTATGTCTGACACGCTAACAAAACGGCTTAGATTTGTTAATGTGTGCGTGCGGTCCGTCTCTAAGAAGATGACCCACTCGTTTCTATATACTCTGAAATTGGGGCCTTGTTTCACGCATACCTAAGGACTAAGCTACGAGTGCGACGGTAACCACAACACGAGCCAGACCACCGTGGTGCTCCACGCCGACCTCCGTAACCTCAATCACAAGTGTAACGTGTCCATAGGGGTGAACGGGTACATAGAGAACAGCTACGGCACCAGCAACAACGGCGGCAGCGTCAACTCCCAGGACTCGCTGTGGCAGATGAAGGCGGGCGCCGCGACACTCCCGCACCAGATCATCGATAGGCAGAGCAACTACGGGTTAGTCTTTTTTCCGTCTTAACATCAGAATAACAAGCGCGTTGTCTTTTGCTGACCCACGGCAAATTCTAATTCTAAATATGTCAATTTCTATGTAAAGTCGATTGTTGATTTAGGGCCGGGGACCGTACTCCGAAACGTTTGAGACTCAAACGAACGAAACGAAAGTTTTAACGTTAGATTAAGGGAACATCCGTTTAAAAGTAGAGCGCGACATGTTTCACTTTTACTAATAATGTACCGGATAGGCTATCCACAATTTACGTGCCAGATTTTTTCCCTCTTTGGCTCCTCAATCATAAATTTTCTGATATGCTATCCAGTATCCATTGCTTTTTAGACAGATTTACAGATCTTGCATACAACATCTGTTAAAAAAAGGTGTGGATAGAGTCTATCCGAAAGACTATACGACACTTATCAGAAAGCGGTATAACAGGCCCTTAGTTGATAATCAACCCGGTACTGGATCAGTCAGATTAATCTGCCAGATATTTTATGTATCTATCTGAAGCTGGAGTTTTATGAGTGAGTGTGAATCAGCCCCCAAGTTTCATGTTTATAAAGAAACTTATATGGAATAATATATCAGTGATCCCCAGAATTCGAATATATCTTAATAAGCTAAAAACCTGGAACTAATAACTCTGTATCCACAGAAAACATCTCGTATATCTCAAATATGTATTTAAACTCGCAAAATGTAATTCTTTTATGTATAACGGGTTTAAACAAACTTATTTAGCGAGTGCCTCTTAAAGTAAATTTTAAATGTTAAAACTTCATAAAAGTTCGCCGTTAAAAATACTCTCAGAATGACACGGACGCGGAAGTTTTATTCCGGACTCCACCTTAGTATATTTCAGTTTTAAATTCTACACAAATCAGCTCGAATTTTTATTTCTTCCGTAGTTCTGTTATGAATCGATTCATATTTCAATTACTTTAGGTTTTACAATTTCGATAGGGCGCAGGTAGGTCCGTCGAGTGATTAAACATTTCTATTTCAAAGCGTAAACGATACCGATTGGGGAATATGTTCTCGATTTTTCGACGGAACAAAGGCTATTTGTTAGCTTTTATCGATGCGTTTCGGGATTTGTTGAAACGGACGTTTATTTTGGTTGTAAAAAGGCGTGCGTTGTGCTATTTGCGTTTAATCCGACATACGGTTAATAGAGACTGTCTACATCACGTACGTTTTCCGGGCCGCTATATAAATCGAATTCGATATTTTCGTACCAAAAATGTTCTACGACAATATAATTATGTATAACCTATAAATAGGGGGTTTGTTATGTTACATTCTAGATTAGCTTTCCAAATTATTGAATCTTCGTAAAGGGGTGTCAGCTACGAACCTGTAGGTCTACCTTGAGTTTGAAACAATAATATTTGTCGATATTCGATAGCGACAACGTAAATTTTTTGTATGGCGATCCCTTGCGGAACTAAAATTGCCATAATAAAAACTTACGTAGTGTCTATCGATTGTCGATAAATATTATTATTTCGAAGTGGTAAAGCCACTGAAGTATTCTAGTCAAGCCTACCTCAACAACGGTAGTTCCCTCGCAAAAATATAGGAGCGCGCTAAGCTGCAGTAATTGGTTTATGTCAATCTTGTAGCGGTCGCCAGTCGCAGTCGACACACATACCAGCCAATGAACCTGAAGCGTTTCTATCCCTAACCACTTTTTACGACGATTTTTTAATGTTGATTTTTTTAGATTTTAATCTGGCGCCAGTCTCAGACTGATCTATTGAACTGATGCAAGATTGAGCGTGTGTGGTTTAACCTGGTTTCACGCTCAGTCTTATGACACTTAAAGATAACGAGGCTTCTATTAGAGATTTAGAATTAGAATTTGCCGTGTGTTATCAGTATGCTTTGGTACAATTTCGATGTATCGATTAGCTGCTTAATATCATACTTTTACAATTATGATAAAGATGTTCCCGGGGTACTCGGGCAAAGCCGCTGGTAACAGCTACCTCGACACGAAAACCATTTAACAAGTGTCCTCACTCAGCGTTATACATGCAAGAGCGTCCTCGCTCCTCGACGTTATATGCGAGAGCTGTGTCGAATCACATAAATCAAAGTGCGAGTGATCTCTGAGGGAGCATAATGCACTCGCGTTAGTTTTACTAATGCACGATGTCCCGGGCTATGACGTCACTCAACATTACAATCCTAAGCACGGTTCAAGTCCCACGCTATAATAAGCTCGTTAGTATATTAGTAGGTGATCGTTTTAAATTACTTACAATTTAATTAGTGATTGTGCGCTGATTTCGTTATGCAGATCTGGATTCGGTTTAATGCTGTCTTTTAACTCAGGATTGGCGATGTGGTTCATTACCCCCTGTAAAATTTCTATACAGACCGCGATTGTTAACAACAAAGTGAACGACACAACACTTTGTTTTCAGTCGCGTTTTGTATGGAAATGTCATTTTTTTACAGATGGTTAATGAATACTAGCAATCTTAATAGAATGCAAAATAACAGTATAACGCGCTTCAGCGAGTTAAGTTTCCTCATACAAACTACGGATCTTTTCGCTTTCAGCGCTGCTACTTTCACAATGAACTCTATAAAAGGGACGTTTACATAATACACTCACTCTTTATTAACACTCACTGTTGCTACACCCTGTATAGCTTTGATGACTTGTGCCCTGTTTAGCCAGATAGAACGCATAACCTAAAATTAAAAGCGGTTCTCTTAATGCTCAATTTTGTGGTCCTCCATAAAAAGTCCCGAATTCGTTACGTTTCGCACATGTCCTGGTAATGGGCACTCCGACTGTCGATTTATTACGGGGAAACAAAGGCCACGCGGCCAGCGATTTATTACCTACAGACGCGAGGCCCGACTGTTCTTCCAAGGCTCTACATATGGGGTCTATACATAGATTCAGTTAT
>JAOTAV010067543.1:0-39170 GCA_026546445.1 Cyclargus thomasi | reverse complement strand
ACATCTATTTTTCATCCCCCTAAATGTTAGGGGAAATTATTTATATGGCAAAACAACGTTTGCCGGGTCAGCTAGTTCTATATAAAAACTAGGATTTTTACGCGAAACGCGTTCACTGCCAATGCCAAATAGAAACTCGCACCCGGCACTTAGAAATGTGACATGTGAGTTGTGACTGGAGGGGGGGCGGGGAGGGTTCTATAAGTCATGAACTTCGCGTGACGAACTTTATGGATGGACCCAAAAACGATATGATATTGGCGATCTTCCTCACGATATCGTTCCGACCTCAACGGCCTCCACGGGCGTATATATTACCATATCATATTGCACGTCGATAAAAATGATTCCCACAAGTACAGAGGAGTGTTTGTTTCTCATTACTTGGCTTCGGGGCTTCCGAATTTGCTTTTACTTTTTACGTTTCATACGACGATTGTTCTCGCACGGCTAGCACGTAATAACATCATAACTAAACTAAATTCAACCTCCAAACGAGCGTACACTTAATTGTGCATTAAAACACTGTTTTTTTCAGCTTCATAAAAAATAATTATTTTATGAATGGGTACTCACACGAGTGTGTTTTATTTGCGAGGTAATGAGCAGGGATAATGAGCCGGGAGTGACGAGAAATCAAATAAAATTAAATATACGAAAATCCAAACGAACAATGTCTGGGATTGGAGACCCTCGTGAATAAATAAGACGGCTTTGATCAAGTTTACGGAGTGATTTAAAATAGGAAAAAAAGCTCTTAGCAAATTGTCGGCCCTTTCAACTATGTCTTTGTAAAAACATCGTCATTAATAAGCGATTTGTTTAAGTGATTTTCGAGGAAATCTCCATTTTGTGATGGACATCCCAAAAAGTTTTTTCATATTTATCATCCTTGGAGTTGTCATTTTCGATGACAATTTGGTTGAAAAGCAAAACTAACATTTAACTTGTTTAATAAAATCTTTAAAAACTAACTGAAATATTGTGTATGGTGGCATTTGGTAAGTCGAAGTAGGTTTGTCCATTGTACTTACTTTAAGTGATCATACGGTTATGATAAAAGAGAATAATGTTTTCTCGACGAAAAGACACGCATTAAAAATTCACTCTCGTATCTCGAGACCATCTGCTAAGCGAGCCATGTGGTTGGTCGCCACCTTTCGTTTTCACCCGACTGCCAAGAACGGTATTGTTTATAATAAATTATATGCAACACATCTTCGTTCAGCAAAAATATTTTTTTATGTACACTTAATTTTATATACTAAATGATGCTGCTTTTTGCTTTGGCGCGATGAGGTTGGCTGGACTCCTGACTATGGACGTTAACATTTTAAGCCCAAATAAAAAGTGCGTAATGCCGCCACTACATAAGTATTATTCACAAAAATTGTTATCAATTACATTATTATTATTATAATTGAGATAAGAAAACTAACTAGTTAAAATCTAATATAGTAATAACATCTATGGAAGCTTCACACCACATCAGTTTGGTCCCGTGGTAAGTACCCGGGGGACTTGTGTTACAGGTAAAAAATAACGAAAATATATTTAATACTGTTATACATGTTTAATATCTTAATTATATGATATACATACTGTGATATTTAGTTAAAATAATAAACTGGTAGCACGGCCACACTGGGGTGGCGACGCGTCACTCAGCTGCAAACTGCCGAGCGGGGCGGACGATCCCAGTCAGCCTGTGTTTACCTACTTACTGAAAGTGTTGTTTCATTATCAATCACCTAGTGATATGTAACACATATTTAATGTACATCCAAGAACCAGCAACATTGAAAAACTTTTTGCTCCGTCGGCGGGAATCAGACACGCGACCCCCGGCTTAAGCTACCAACGCGCTTCCCAACTGAGCCACAGAGGTCGTCAAAACTACGAATAAATAATATGAAAATCTGCAACTTAATCCAACTTCAAATGAAGTTTCTCACTAAGCACATTCAGTAAGAAGTCTCAGCAATCCGTGTAGTTCAAGCTTATTCGTATTCTAAACCTCTAAGTAATGCTAATACTCTAATAGTTGGACGCCGCTCGGCGACTGAACTTATCAAAGCCTTGTGTATGTGGCTTATGAAATATCAACTTAAAGCGAGGCTACTAAACAGCGTTGAGTTGCGTTATCGCAGCGACGTGACCGGCGACGATATCACAACTTTTCATAAATACATATTTTAAATACGTAATTGATTGTATTGTTGGTTCTTGAAATTCATGTTCAACTGTTCAACGTTAATGAAACTTACTTTTTACATGTATGGTCTCCACTATATTCACTGTAATTCTTAAGTTATAACAATTTTATGAGTAAAACACGACCGGTTTCGAAATAAATTTGATAATGATGTACTTTGAAACCGGTCGTGTATTATAAAATTGTTATAAATTAAAAATTACAGCGAATAAGTGGAAACAGTGTAAATAAAAATTTTATTAATGTTGAACAAATTTTAAAGCATGTAGTACTCGTATAAAAAAGTGAATATACTGTGGATGTGCCAGGGTGCATATCATGTTTCGGACAAATTTTACAAATGAGCGCCCTTTTTCTGTAAAATATTATTATTTTTTCTACAAAAACGTGTTACGTCGGATATATGCAATGTTTATACCCTCAAAATACTCACCACGATTAAATAAGAGACTAAAATGCAGTGAACTGTCAGCTGCTACAGTTTAATGTGACGATTGTTTATACCAATAGTATGATGATAATAATAACATCTATGGACGCTTTACACCACGTCAGTCTACCGTGCTAAGTACCCGAGGGACTTGTGTTACAGGTACCTGGCAACAGAAATATATTTAATATTTTATACTATACACATATTTAAGATTTTTATTACATGATACACATACTTAACACACATCCAAGACCCAGGAACATTGAACAACTTTTTGCTCCGTCGGCGGGATTCGAAACCGCGACCCCCAGCTTAAGCCAATGCGCTTACCAACTGAGTCATATAGGGTAGTATGATTTATGCTGTCATATAGTATGACTTCTTTGTCCTAAAGCAATGACGTAATATGGGGATTGTAATCATACGTATAAAGCGCGATGTAATAAGACATACAATAATTCATTGAGTCGCGTCAAAGCAACGCAGGCAAAACAAAACAAGTAGTTACGTGCTTCGCGTCAAAGCAACCTTAAAAAGCATTAAAACGTTATTTCATTGCATCGCGTCAACGCAACGCAGACAAGGCATACAATAGTATATTTATACGCGATGTAACGCAGTATTGTGGCCTCGGTCCTCGCTATCACCACAATCGAGGTCTTAACGATAGACGCTATGTCAGTGCACTCTCATGAGGATTATCATTATTGAACAAATCCTAAAGTATGGCTTCATGCAATCCTGTAAATTGATGCTCAAACTGAAATTGCTTGAACATCTTTTGAGGTGCTTCAAAAAGTATTTAATAAAGCAATAGAAAGAAAAAAACTCAACTTTCATGACGGACGGAACGGATTGACCGTTTTGTTTAATAATTTAAGTCGTGAAATATTTAGGGACTATTGCGAAGAGTACAGCTATTGCAAATGAAGTGATACAATCCTTTTTAAATAAAAAGCATAGGGTAAGTCACCTTTTGGAAATAATAAAATAACTCCCACACCAGATTCGGTGACGGTAGCCTGTTTTACAGAAACTTAGGGATTAGTTACGCAGGAGAAAATTTATAGTGTCCAATCGTGTGCGCAGTACAGAAGAACACTCTCTCTTCCTTTGATCTCAAAACCCAGTGGGACGGATGACCGACACGACTGGCGAGAGATCAGGCGCAGGACCGACTTCTTGAATGCACATCCGACGCATGGACCATTTGTCTTTGTCCACTTGTCAGACAATCAGGTGATCAGCCTGCGTTATCGTAACCAAACTTGGAAATATCATGTTTCGAAAGCGGGAATCGAACCTATGACTAGACTACGGAGAGGCGTCTTTTGGAAAGCAAATAACGTCGCCCTCACTAAATCCTCAAATCTTACTAAGTTTTTAGTCATATATGTGTAGAATAAACATTTAATGAAAAAAAAGTGATCGCAATAAGCAAAACTCAAATAGAAAACCGGAGAGACAGACAGACAGACAATACAATAGAGAGATAATTAATTAATATCACACGCGTCTATCAAATCACATGCACTAGATCACGAGAACAGAAGACACTGCTAACACTGTTATATCGTATGTGCAATATAAAGTACATATACCATAGAGTAAAAATATTAATGTACAGAGAAACAACAAAATGGTGCCGTTATGTATAATGGGGAAAATTTAAATTCATTTGGTCGGAATACGTCAATTCCAAGGAAGTCTCATAACATAGTCATTGAAATATTTATCTCAACTTGTAAATATAAATTGCATAAAAATAAATAAATTTAACCTCCGTCGTAAATGGTGTAGGTTATTTTAAGTGTACAAAATTGTGATATTGTTGATTTAGCCAAGTAAACGGAAAAAAGTCATGATCTTTCGGCTGAGTTTGACATAACCCGATCAAACGATCGGTATCTGTTTCGGCTTCTCTGATTGTACAATCAGGGGAGCAGAACAGAGCCAGTCTGCGGATCTAAGTAAGTTGGTCGTGTTATATCAAACCTAGTCGACATATCACGAGTTACATGGAATGGCATATTCCGACCAATGACGTGGTCCATATTTCGTTTGTGTTTCAATTTTCCCAATGGTACAATCAGAGAAGTTGAAACAGATACAGACCGTGGATCTAAATAATTTGGTCGGGTCAAACTTAAAGGACAGATCACGATCTACACGGAATTAATATATTCCGACCAAATGACGTGGATCCGTCAACTGGCTCTCTTTCAATTTCCCCCATTATACACAGACCGCAGAGTAAACATATGAATGTACAGAGAAACACTTGCATGGTGCTGTTATGTGCCTACTGCACAGAGAATAATGTATTCTCTGTGCTTTTTATAAATTAAATTAAACCAACATATTAATATGTAGCAAATATTCTATTTTTATTTTATAATTAATTGGAAAACAGATCAGTACAAAGTAATTATTATGAGGTCGTTTTATATTACAAAAAATAATTACTAAAATGAAAACCGACCTCCAACATAAAAACAAAACAAAATAATATAAAATTAAACTGAAAGTATTGAATAATATTAATTCTCAAATTGTGCTATTTTCATAGTTCGGCTAAACCGCAATTAATTCTGAATACAATCTTCATTTTTTAAAGTCGGCAACTACCGGTGACCATTCCGAGAACTGTTAAAAAGTTTTACAAGAATCCATATATAAAGTACGTCACACAAATTTTATGACTTTTGAACCCTTTGTCACAAGAGACATTTCTAGACCGGGGTGGTCTAGAAATGTCAATTCGTAATGCGATGTCACAAAGCAGCTTAAAAATTGAAACCACTTTAGTTTTCGTGATCGTTAAACCACAAGACCTCTTGTCACAGCATGTCACACACCGTCGCCACCTTTAGTATAACGTACTTAATGGATGGTCCCCTATTTTTTTTTTCGTTCTGAGCACTGCACACAGATTGCAGAGTTTATTAATTAAACTGATTGCTCCGACAGATAACCATCGCTCGCTAACAAGTCTGTTTTATTTCTGTGGTAATTCTTTTGCGTACATCAGAATCCTGTACGCTCGGGGTTGTTCGGCGTTTGTCACTTTGTTTGCGCTTTGTCACTCAAGCGAACGAATCGGAATGTTTTCTACACTTACAGACATGAAAAGACGTTGTAAAGGTACAAATTAGATCCATGCTGCCAGCGAAAAGTGGCATTTTATTTGTGCATTCGTGTGAGTTTTTTTTATTTATCGTGATCGATGGCAGCTTGTTGGAATGTTATCTTTAGGGTAGGACGTCAGTATTTGGCTGAATCTTAATAATTGAATGTGTCGTTTGAGAATATAGCACCAGAGTGGCATGGGGTAGCTTAGATAGTGTAGCGCGATTAAAGACGCAAAGAACGATGCTTGGGGCGGCTCGGCAAGGCTTGGAGGAGCACGACAATGCTTTACGCGACTCAGCGATGCTCGGGGCGGCTTGTCGATGCTCGGGGTGGCTCGACAATGCTCGGGGCGGATCGGCAACGCTCGGAAGCGTTATTAACCGACCCGTGTTAACAGCGGGCTAAGCCAATTTATATTTACAGTGGCAATTAGGGACGAAACCTTTCTTAATTGCCAAGTTTGTTTTAAAATCTCTACACAAATCCTCTTGGCCTTCACTCGAAGGTTTTTGATGGAAATTGGTTTACAATTTAAATGTCCTTTTCATTAAAGCCTTCGAGAGCTTAACTAGCGTGATGAATTCATAAAGCGGACCTTTTCGTGAAAATAATATAAATATTTGATGTCCTATTCGGTTTAATTTTAACACATTTAATAGCCAATTTCGCTACACTAAATGCTTATCGATTGTCAATATAGTAGCTTGTATTTGTACTGACAGCGATTATAAGGATTATATATATAAATTTAGGCGTGAAAAGATAACAGACAGACAGAAACATTTACGCATTTACTTAACATTATGTGTATGGATTGTAGAAGCGTAGACCCCTAAATGTTTCATAAGAACAAATATAAGAACAGATAGCGAAGGAAATATTCGATGAAAGATATCACGATATCTCTTCGTTTTATTGACGTGCGAGATTAGAGAGATAATAATAATAATAACACAATGTTAGTCAGATATTTTTTTTATACGATACTTTGCTACTTAGACGCTTGAATGACACTTTTTCTTTTAAAAAATCGTTAATAAGAGTTTAAATTTATTTTTTACACAGACAGTAAAACTTTCTGAAGTACTTTTTTTATTTAAAAATATTTGATTTGCGTTTATTAGTATTCTTTATTATGTTTTTTAAATTGATTTATTGTTTGTATCTGATTGATATTGAATTGAGCGTTAAAGACTTGTTGTTAAAATTTTGATAAATATTTTGAGCAAAGACAATAAAAAATGTGATTAAAGAAACTTTTTTATTTAAACCATTTTTTTATTTTTTTCATTATTTTACATTGATGAAGTACTAGGCTTGCAAAAAAACTATATTTAAAATGTTATTGTACTATTTATTTAAAAAGAAATATTGAAAAAGCTAGAAAATATATTTAACAAAAACCCGGGTTGGGTTTTGAAAATTGGGTTCGGGTTTCGATGCCCTAACCGCCAGACGCACCGCGCTAGTGCGTACACGCGCGATCCATGAGGCGCGCTGATCATGCAAAATAATTTGGAGTGCGTATATTTTAATTCCACGATATGTAAGAATTATTTAACTTATTAATGTGCTGTAAAAATATATTCATAAAATTATCTTGATGATGAAATAAATTTATTCGCAAGGATTAATATGCTTGTCTAGTAAATCATCTTTAAAATACTCCTTTTATAATATTTTTTACATGTAAAATAACTTGTAGTTACTTTTTTGAATTTAATAAATTGAATAATATTAGTTCTTAAATTCGGCAAACCGCAAATAATTCTGAATACAATGTTAATTTTTTAAAGTCGGCAACTAGGGGTGACCATTCCGAGAACTGTTAAATAAATTTATTCGTAAGGATTAATATGCTTGTCTAGTAAACCATCTTTAAAATGCTCCTTTTAATTCAAATATTTTTTGTATGTAAAATAACTTGTAGTTACTTATATATAAAAGTTAGAGGTATGGTGTTGCGGACTTTTTCATAGATCGATAAAAAACCGATATTATTGTAAAAAATGTATACACATATAATCAACGAGAAGCTCAGCGCACGCATGAAAAGAATTTAAGTGGCGGTTTTTTTCCCGGATTGCTGAATAAATATTGATTCATTTGTCTCAAAGCGAATTTTTAAAAATAAAATATGCCTGAAACAATCTCAAAGAATGTAGCTTTCCAACGGTGAAAGAATTTTTTAATTCGTTTTAGTATTTTCGAAGATTTCCTCCTCAAACCCACAAATACACAAACGCGTACCTCTTAATCATATTAGTATAGATAGTCAATATTTTTCTATAGTAATAGGTATTATTTTTATAACATAACAAAATACAAAGTGTCATTAAGATATTTTAATAACATATTTCGGTCAGTATTTTAAATTGTATTTTCAAAATGTTTACATTTAGTTCTTTCAAACGGCTCAGAAACCTATTGTAAATTTTTGTTCTCATACAATATTATATACTTTT
The DNA here is from genome assembly GCA_026546445.1 of Cyclargus thomasi. Taxonomy (NCBI): domain Eukaryota; kingdom Metazoa; phylum Arthropoda; class Insecta; order Lepidoptera; family Lycaenidae; genus Cyclargus; species Cyclargus thomasi. The sequence continues at coordinate 30,925 of JAOTAV010067543.1, read as the reverse complement.
AAGCATCATCACAATTTTGCATTTTTCTACGCACAGTTTATCACCGATCTTATGATATTGTCAGAGAAAATAAATTATAATTACTTTTCACAAATAAAGTAAGTTGAAGCACGTCATATAAAGAAGGAAGTGTTTTACTGTGTTTAAGCAACTACATTCAGCACGTAAACGTCAGTATTTTTCATTCTAAAGCTTAGATATGGCTTTGGAAGTTGAAACTATCAAAAATTAAAAACCAAGTGCGAGTTGGACACGCGCACGCAGAAAACACGTTTGTTGTATGAGAGCCGGCCTTAAATGTCTATTTATTTGGATTTTAGTATTTGTTATTAAAATAACTCTCTGGCTATTACCGTACCTGTTACCTGCTCCCGCTAGTTCTCTCTTAGCTTTTACCCGAGCGTAAACCGTAGGAAAAATGTAGAAACATTTTATAAATATTCTTCGTAATGCATGAATTAATGTTAAAATAGTCGGGCTATTGACATAAAGGTCTCCATGTTAGAGCCTGTCACGAAGTTTGCTGGAGAAGGGTTCGGTCGGTATTATATTATTTTTGAGGCGCTGATTTAACGTTATTGCTATTTTATGGTAACTGAATCTGAAGCATAATGGGAAAAATTTAAAGAGGGCCTGGGGGGCTATTATGACCATTACAAACCTGCATGGTTCCAGGCAATTCAATTGCCTTGTTCCTTTTTCGTATTACAATGTCTTATTAGAATAATAATTGAATGAATACTAGTTTGGTTGTCTATGAATGGATTTCAAACGTGTTGGTGACATTAGGGAACGTCAAACTTCAAGTATTTAGTATCACGTGACTGCTGACTGGCTGGAACTTGGCTGGGAATAAGAGGTCATAATAACCCCCCAGTTGGCGGAACTTGGTTGTTAGTTGGTATTTTTCCATTTCAATGTTAGTCGTGATCTGTCGGCTGGGTATGATAGGTATATGGCAACCAATGTACTTAGATTTTTTTTTTTATTTTGTTCACAAAACAAGATACAATTCACAATGCTTGCATTATATATATCAGATTACAAAATTAATATAATCTAGGAATGTATCTCTCTAAGGAGTGAACACAACGTTCACGTAACAAAAAAAAAGTTGTGACAGTTAACTACTAAGCACTAAAACTAATTTACAATATTATGTGATGTAGTAATGAAGAAATATGAGAAAAAAAAACATCAACAAAAACCCTAGCCCAGAATCTCCTTAAGAATCTTTTTAGAGGAGGCAAGAGAACCAGAAAATATGTTACGACATATGTTGTATTGATAGCATTGTACGATTTCAACTGTCTTTACCAAATATCAAGTGAATTGGTAGCTTCAAAGGACAAACAAACACACTTTTCAAATGATATCTTTCCCATTATATTAACATGGATTATCAAAATTCTCTAAACCGATTTTCTGTCTGGGTTGCCAGTCCAGCTTAAAATAGATTCCCGCCGGCAGACGAGCTTTGAAAGCCTTGATTTTGCCAACAAATTGGTGGCGATTGTTCTACGCGAGGTGACGTTCGGTGTGAGCCTAAATGTACGTATTGTTAACGCCCTTCGTCGCATAATAATTACGTTGTGATACGTGACACAAAAACGACCCGTCCGAGAGCTGGCAGTAATTAAGGGTCGGTATTTGAGGCAAGATGAATCTGCAGTAGCTTCGAACCTGGCTAGTATGTAGCAGAGATAAATAAACCCCTAAATAAAAAAAATATATAAGTAATGCCAAATACCCATTTTTTTAACTTTGTTTTTTAAACTGTTTTTGCATGAAGTGCCAATTTGTAATACTAAAACTACGGAGTTACAGACTACTATCATATCAGCCCGGCTAAGATAAACCGTCGTGATATTTCTCTCTCTCTCGAGCGTAGTCATAATTGTCGATATCGACATATATCTCTACTCCCTAATATGCGCCCGTCGATAGATAAATTTCTCGTTCGTAGACTAACATCGAAAAATCGTAGTATTCTCATAATATCAAAATTTTGACTAAACTCGATAGAAATGTGTTATCATGTAAGGGTATTGTAGACAAAAGTAGCACGGATTAAAAACAAATTAAATAAAATTACCTTTAATTTTGTCGATAAACACGAGAAAAAAAAAATTGTCACGTAAGGGTCAATAGAGATGAAGAGATAAACCGGTAAACGTCGTGTAAAAGTGTACATAACATTTTCACGATGGCTTATCTCAGCCCGGCTGATCAGATATCAGATGGCTATATATTATCATCTGACTTTTTTTACTACTGTAGTACAAAACATAAAAATTACACACATTTTTTCACAATTCACACTTAATCTATTACATACAACGTATGTAATAGATTAAATGTGAAGAATCTGTCAAATAAGTTGCGAATAGCCTCATCCGAGACTTATCAGAAACGTGTAAAAGAGACCCTAAGATATTTTTCACATTGCAAACTATCCGTAGCTCTTGCAAATAGCCTATCTTGCAAATATCTTGCAATCAAAAAGTGAATAGTGATTGAAAAGTGTTGAAAGCACGCAACAAGTCTGTACTAGTGACCTAAATTACCATCGACTGGATGAAATTGAACAGGTGATCGACATAGAGTTATAGACATACAAAAAGGTGCTTTCCATTCATCCTATATCATTGTAGCCATATCATTCTAAACGGAATTTTCTAGATTAGATTCTAAATGGAATTTTAATTTTCATGTAGATTCACATCTATGAGATTTGTTTTAAAATACAAATTCAAATATAACATGAAATGTGTGTCATACAATAATCGGGCTATATCAGTCTAATGTTAAATTATCGAGGTTTGATACACGCTCTACATAATCGGTGATTATCGTTAATAATAGGCGATTATAGGCGAGTGTGCCCTTTACACGACCGTGCTTGCGTGTCATCGTTCGCCGATCGTGAAGAATAGCTATATGACCTGACTAGATTATGCTGGTCCGTAATGTACTGTATAACACAGACGGTGACAGGCAAGCTCGATTGTGAAGAAGGGCCTACTCGCCTCTGTCCACCAATATTTGCCTACATTCGCCCTTGCTCGGCGAGTTGAAAAAGTACTCATACTAATCATTTTCCGATCTCAAGTACCTATTACGGATGCTTATTGCCGTGGGAGAGCCATGCTTCGGCACGAACCGGCCCGGCTCGACCGGAGTGATACCACGGCTTCACAGAAAACTGGCGTGAAACGGCGTTGGACTGTGTTTCGTCCAGTGAGCGAGTTTACCGGTGGCCCAGATTCCCTTTATCATTATTCCTATTCTCTATTTCCTCATAAAAGCTGGCAATGCATTTTCGACTTCAGATGTCACGAGTGTCCATAGTTGCTTTCCATCAAGTAACCCGTCTGCTCGCTTGCCCCCTCAATATCATAAAAAAAACAAAGTATGTCGATTATATGGACGCTTACACGATGATCGCGCCAAATAACGAACAGCAAACGGCGATTATGTAGAGGATGTATTATTTTTTAAATTATTTTAGCTAATGCAACAAATGAAATTTACCAATCTAACAATGTCGCCAAAAGTTTCATTCTGAGAGTTTTTTTTTCTCACATCCGACAGTGAGCGCGTTTCGCAATTTTTAAGATTTTATATATTTGCGGCGCTGTACAAATACCGTATAAAATCATAGTAAACGTCACGCTTTCACGGTTGAAAGTAAAAAAGCACTCAGGTCAAAAGACTATGAATTATTAATTTCACTTTGTAAGTTTGTTGATTACTATCATACCACGTAACCATTCTCCATTGGACGGTCAATACCACGTGTGTTCTAAACAAAAGCTTTGTTTAGGGTCGTGCAACGCTCTAGTTCTGTGGTGTGTGTTGTGTGAACCTGTGGTCGTGGGTTCGAGTATCTAGAATGGGGTTATGAATGTGTGTTTATCTTAATGTATATATTTCTTGTGTGCGCAGTGCGCGTGTTTGTCACTGAACTAACCTCCCTAACGAGTATACCGATTTTGATGTAACTTTTCGTAGGCTATGAAGGTGATATGAGAATAGTTTAGATTCACAAGCCAAGACAGAAGGTGTATCGGGTTTTGGAATAATAATAATTGTTCAGTTTCATACATTTTCATTTATGTACACAAGTTAAATGTCTAAAAACAGGAAACCCGACTGCAGGAACCATTGCAACTTAAACATCAAGTGTGTGTGAAAGGATGGCTATTTAAAGCCATCTCCCCCATAATGCCCCACTCGACCTAAAAAGGCGGAGTTTTTTTTGGAACCTCACAACTTTGGCTTCGAAATCTGCCATTCGGAATTTTTAATTTCTTAATGTACCCAGTGTCACTTGCGCTATCAAGGCGAATCTAACGATACCTCATACGTTGAAATACATCAAGCCGTTAAGGCTACAGAGCGTGCCAAACAATTATACATACATACACACTCTCGAAAAACATAACCCTCCTTCTGGCGCAGTCGGGTAAAAAAGAGTTTTAACTTTAGCGAAATAATGTCTATTTTAATCCTGGACGATAAGAGAAGGCGTGTTATGAGTTCATATTCTATAACAAAATTAAAAGACAAACGAGTTAACGACATACCTGATGATAAAAGAACATAACGAACTCATTTCTGCAATAATTTAAGAGTTAAGTTTTTCCGTCGGGTTTTTAACTTACTTTCAAAAACTAGGTTTTTCTATGTTCCGCTGCTTTTTTAATTAATTCATTAATAGCCTTGTTTTTTGTGTTGGTACTACGTGACATAAAATATGTCATATTTAAAAATAAGGCACGTTTTAAAAAGCTTTAGGTGGTAGATACCGTAGTTACAACGGTCGGAATTTTTTTATAAAAAAAATCTCCGGTTAGAATATTTTTGAATATTGTTTTTTTTTATTTCGGTTCCTTTGGAAAAAAATCGGTAGTTGCCAAATGTAGAAAATGATTTCAGGACTGGATATATTTTTATTTAAATAGCATATTGCGTATTGACGTTGTGAGGCACTACTTCTATAACATTTTTAAAAATTACACGCTTTAAAAGGCTTTTAAAGGCTTACGTAAGGCCCTAGCGGCCATCATAGTAAAAATAAAATAACCCGCACACGATTTAAAAAAAAATGGAATGATATTTATCTCACATCTGTAAAACGCGAGGGAGCGGGATGGCTATAGTTTCGTCACTTCCGTTTTGATTTTGGGCGGGAATCTGTTGCGTGGATCCGCCCACTGACTTCCGGTTATAAGATATAAAAGCCAGCCAGCCCGGCAGTGCAGTAATTGTCACGGGAGAGTTCTCACGCACCTTGTCGCAAGGAAACTTTTGGTTTTCTGTTCCTTTGTCTGTCTACTAGTACTAGTTATTCAAAATGTTGTAGTTATTTTGGGTTTTTAGTGAAATGAACGTCGAAAAGAGACTTAAATCATTTTTCTAATTCGTAAAATTCCTTAAAATACTTACAATTAAATTAAATTTAAAAACTTTTTTTTTGATAATTTTATTTGATAAATTGATAATTTTAAGTATGAGATACGGAAATTTAAAAAAAAAACAATAATGAGGGACGAAGAGAGACTCAAGAAGCAGAAGGAGTTGAGGCAGATATGGCGGGAGTTGATAAAGCGAGCTAACCTCCCGCCGACTTCAAGAAGGCCGACAACTGAGGCGCCGTTGGATCTGTAAGTTATAATAGTTTTGTAACATTAGCCATTAGCGATACTGATATCTATCTTATCTAATATATAAAATTCTCGTGTCACAATGTTTGTCTTCGTACTCCTCCGAAACGACTTTACCGATGATTGATTGAGATGATTTTAACCAAATTTTGCATGCATATTCAGTAGGTCTGAGAATCGGCTAATATCTATTTTTTATCCACGTAAATGTTAGGGGAAATTATTTATATCGCAAAACAACGTTTGCCGGGTCAGCTAGTTAACTTATATTATTTTCTATTAGCCTATTGTACTCATATTATAGTGTTTGTGTGTGTGTTTGTGGCGAGTAATAACCGAATCTACCAAATCGATTTTAAAAATTATTTCACCATTCGAAAGATGTATATTCCGAAATTTCCCTTGTAAAAAGGCAATTCACTTGAAACTCTTTCGATGCTGCAAGTGCCATGTGGTCGTTTGCCACCTAATAATATTTAAAAAATTAGAATTTATGATAAACTAATAAAATAGTCTTATTAAAACATATTCAATTAATGTGTAAACCGTTAATTCTTTTCATTTTAACCATTACCCAGTTTATTTCGTAAACTTAAATGCTTTTAGGTAACATTACTAAATAATAATAGATTTCTATTCTAAGATATTATTTAATTTGATACTCTAAATTAACACACGATTTAGGCGTAGAAAAATATCCACAGCGACTTTGGATGTATTAATTACATGTTAATGTGTCCGTCTGTAACTTATTTACGCCTAACCTTATACGATTTTATATTTATACAATATTTACAAGATCCAGTCTTGTACTGTACTTTCTTCTCGTAAAAATATATGGTTCCCGCGATATGTAAACATTTTTCCAATACCAAACGTAGCCTATGTTACTTTCCATCCTTTCGATTGGGTAATGCCAAAAATCAAGTCGATTAGTCGCTTCGTAAGCGAATAAAAGAATTTGCTAAATTTCTCTGTGATAATTTCTAAATTTCTGTGTGAATGTGTGAGTTTGGTAAATCCAAATGTGTAAATCATAAGAAACCATTGTTTTTCCAGTAACTTTACTTAATTACAGTTTTTTTTCTTAATTAATTATATTCGTAACTTATATAGAATTAGAAATCTCGGTAACAATACAAACTGCACTAACGGTATTAACTGCTTAAAAATGCACTAATAGTATTAACAAAGTAAATATGTCATAAAGCCACTTTTCAGTTTGCAAATCATACTTTGTTCACTGAAAATAAACTCAGAAAAAAAAAAAGAAAAAATAAATATACTGCTTTGAGCTGCATTACAGATTCGCCACAAATAAGCTTAATTCTATCTTACAAGTAACAAGTATTTAGCTCATTCAAACAATTTGTTTTACTATTTTTAGTTAGCAAATAAAAAGTTCGCAGTATACATACAATTTATCTCTTTTTATCATATTTAGAGGATAAGCGAGCAGACTGGGTTAATTGCACCTGCCGTCACCCATGGACATTAGTAACATCCGAAGATTCGCAAGTGTGTTGCCGGCCTTTATAAGGGAATAGGGAATGGGAATAGGGATAAGGGGGAAACTCACTCACTGATCGAAACACAGCACTATGCTGTTTCACGCTTAATTTTGTTTCAGTAACACCAAACGGCCCAATGCAAATTCACAACAAAGTTATGATAACAAACGTATCAAAATATTGGAGGACAAAATCATCCACAGTACTATATACGTACCACCCAATGTGTATATAGAAAATAATTATTACGAACCAATTAGTCCTCCAGAAAACACTGACATTAATAGTAATGAACCCAATACTACGTCAGATCCAAACAATGAAGCAACAACAACAGTACATGAATTATTAGAAGAACAAGTAGCAGAATATCACGTCGTTACTCATGGTCAATATCTTGAGTATTTGTCACTGAAGAAGCATTTTGAGAACGCTCAAGCTGATCCAACGGAAGATACTAAAGATACCGAATCACAAAACATCAATCAACAACAAGAAAATATACCCAACACCCGTGAACTAAGAATACAAAAACTTATAGGAATGAGCGACGAATACAAAAACTTCATTTTAAGCATCTTGAACCAAGTAAAGACATCCGATATTCCAAAAAAATATTATGACGATTTCACTTTTAGCCAAATTACGCACGATACAACGGCAAAAGTTAGGACTTATTCAAAAAATGGCAGTCGTATTTTCATGCATGATTGTTGTTTTATTAAATTTACGAAATGTTCTAAAATTATATTACAATTTCTTTTACAACTTTATTTTTTAAGACCGTATATTGTTAGTATCTGATATATATTTATTCAGGTTCACCTTGTAAGTAACAGTAGTATGAATTTTGCAGGGAAAACAAGTAAAAGCCACGGTGACTTCAAATCCAAATCAGGAAAGCGTTCACTTAGCAGGCGGTGGAATAAACACAATGCCGGCTAATGTTCCTATCGGGATACAAAACAATCCTGTATTAAACGTAAGGAATGAGTGGCAGGACCAAAGGCCACACGTAGATGCTGATGAGACTATTTATCCAAAAGTAATTAACAAAAAACATAAACAATTAAGATAATAGTTGCTAACATTTTTTATAAAAATTATTTTATTTTAGGTACCGTATGTAAATCAAGTACCACGAAGAGATTACCAGCAAAATGACCACGAGGCAGTACCGACAAAGACAAATCAAAGATACACAGTTATTCCAAGTGGTCCACAACAATTTGCTCCTCATACGTATAGTCAGCAGCAAAGTCTTCCTCATACTTTTGTCCCAAGCTCTCAAAGATTTTCTGATCCCACTAGTCAAAGTGATCGACAAAATCTTTATTCAGATACTTATGAACCTAATTACCCTGAACAAAGGTGGGGTATTCCAGTTACACCCGTTACTCAACATCAAGAGTATCAACAAAGAGCTATGCCAAGTATTCAGACACAGACATATACAGAAAATGAAATGCATCCAATAATACTGATTCCACAACAAAAACCAAACCCAACAATTTTGATAAATCAAGATCACGTTGAAGAAAGTATTCCTGTTGACCGTTTAAGGTATCCCGAGAGGGTTGCTCTTAATAATCAACAGCAAGTATTTCCTGGACCAGTTGAACAAAGTAGTCAATATTCTACACCTACAAATTATCATCCCCAAAGATATGAAGAACCAGTTATGCCTAGTGATCACCAAGTCTACTCTGAGAGAGTTGTTCCAAGTAGTCAACAAAACTATTATGAAAGAACTAGTCGAAGAATTCGACAGCAAAGAGATGAACATGAACAACATGTTCCTGCTCAACATCCAATGAAATCAAATGCTTCCCAAAATGGTGAACAAAATATAAAACTTCATGATCCATATGGCTCAAAACATCAACAATTATATTTGAAGGAAATCGAAAGACGTTCTCAAGAGCAAAGATACCGTAGTGTTCCTGAAATTCCACAGCGTTATCATAACCCAGTACCGACAAACGAACATGCAACACATCCAACTGTTATGAATCGTCAGCCATATAGATATTCTATACCATCAGTACCACATGCTCCACAGCAGGTATATCCCGAACCAACTGCAACTACTACTAAACCAAATACCCAGCCAAAAAGGCAATACCAAAGACGAAAGGAGACAACGCAGAGGCAGCATCCCGCATCATTGAGGTGGCAACGAATACATACATCTCCGGTTCAGACCCACATCCCACAAGTTTCACCAGAGATGGCTAGAAGAATGCAGCCGGTAGCTACTGAGGTAAGCCCAAGGCTACCCACACCAGAACAGATTCCCGACTACTATCAACAGTATTACAATCAACAACACGAAAATCCACAAGTGTACAGAAATCAAAACTATCATCATCCATATCCTTAAAAAAATTATGTAGTTTAAAGGAGCAGAAAATAGTAGATTAAGATAATTAATAAAATTAGTAGAAGAAACATAAGAGATAAAAAGAAGAAAGACCAAACAAAAATATGAAGAAGAAAATGTAAAAGTTAGTAACATTGCAAAATTAAAATTGAAAAAATTATAAAGACGACAAATGCAATATTTGTTACACTGAAAATGACACGATGATAAGCTGGATAGATACGACACAAAGTTAATAACATGAATACCTCAACCAAGCCGAGGAAGTTGTTGGAGATCGGGATTTTAAACGTAAGTATAAAAATAATTAACTGTAAGTATGTCAATACAATTGACTTGCATCGTCTAAATGCTTTTGTAATGCAATTTACATGTTTTATATTTTTAGGATATACCGAAATTAAAAAAGGAGGTGAAATCAAAATAACAAAATTACAGGCAAACAAACATCAAATCCTTAACCTCTTGGCAGAAAACGATGAAGTAGGTATGCATGATTTTTTTCTAGGCGTACTGAAATTTAAATCTACTATTTTCAATATGTGTGATGCTCTACAGGTCTACAGCATATTTGAAGCACAAGTAGAACTTCTTAAAATTATCAGTGTGCAACTCAAATAAAACGGCATGGCAAGTTTAAAAGTAATAAAAGAAAGACTAGTTAAAGTGGTTATTGAAAATATTTTTTGTATTTTATAGCAGGGAAGGTGAGTAATGAAATCGTAATTACGATATCAACTGAAAATTTTGTACATTGATGACCTCTGTAGCTCAGTGGGTAAGCGCCTTGGTAGTTTAAGCCGGGGGTCGCAGATTCGAATTCCGCCGACGGGGCTAAAAGTTCAATGTTCCTGGGTCTTGGATGTGTATATACCATTGAAATTTAAACATCAAATTTTGTTTATTTATAGAATCGCTATTTAAAACCCTCCATTTTGATACCCTACTCGACCTAAATGGACGGAAAAAAAATTTTGGAACCTCACAATTTTGTCTTTAATAACCTCTAGTTTCATCTTTTAATTCCATTGATGTACCCAGTCTCACTTTAACTGTCAAGACGAATCTAACGATACATCATACGTTAAAATCCATCAAGCTGTTTTGGCTGCAAAACGCAACGCATACATACATACATACTCTCGAAAAATACTACCCTTTTGGTGCAGTCGGGTAAAAATCATTATTTTATTTATAGAAAGTGTCGTTTCATATAAAAAAAATATAAGCATACGTTTACACAATATACAGTAAAAGATAAACTTCTAGGGATTTGCTTTTTACATATATAAACATTTCTTTGGCGTAGGGAAGTGACGGCCCCATCGCCCGCCTGGTTTTATCTTCAAACAAGGTTCAACCCTGTAAGAAGGTAGCATCAGGCGCAATCAGTCAACCGAAGATGGCGGTATACCCATCGCTAGCCAAGTTAGACCAACCAACCAGGCGTCAGGTCCAGCTGCATTCGATAGTTTTAGGGGCGAAACAGAAAATAAAAAATGATGAAATTTTAAACTTTTGCGTTGCATGATGGGACTTAACACGAATTCTTTTAGTAGTAATACTGATAGAATAAATCACGCTTAAGTTTAAATCAGACATGATGCTAAGATTCGTTACTTCGGTGTCGTAATTTATCGAGCACATCTAGAGTATAAGTTCTGAGCCCGTAGCCAACACGTTTTCATTTGAATAGCCCATCTGAATGTATGAATGTATGGACTCGACATGACATTTAAGTTATGTCTATTGTGATATTATTACTGAACGCTGTTGCTAACAAAAAAGAGGTATATCGTGTTGGCTAGGGACTCTGGTGGGTTGTTCTATTTGGCTACGCCCTCTTCCAATAGCCTCGGTTAGATTTATTTCTTTGTTACATATCGCATAATTCACAACAAAAAAATTGAAAGTTATATAAAATTTTTTGACTCTTATTCTCATTACCTAAAATTTTGTTCGAAACATGTTAAAACTTATTATTTTTAAATTAAAGACATTATGTTAATACTTAGGAAAATCTTACGAGCCTCGAATATCTTGTATGTAATTTATATAAATAATAATAATGTTAAGATGTAAATAAAAACTTTGCGACTCAGATGTGATATTACTTAGGCTCAAATTTATCCTTCTCCTTAAACTATAACTAAAAAAATACCTTTTTAAAGTGATTTAAATGCTGTAAATAAAAATATGCTTATTACATAATTATTACAACTATTTTAGTCTTATACCAGTTATTGAAAATTAAACATTGGGTACTTAAAACTTTAAAAAAGTAGTTTTTGTGACTGTAAATGTTAATGTAATTTAAAAAAAAAAATGTAAAAAAAAAATATAATATCTGTCTTCACAAAATAATATCATCACAATATAAGCTCTGCAAATTTTTCCACCGCTTTAAAATCTCTAACTAAATAATAATAATCATCAGTACATAGTTATCTTTTAAATTATAAATAAAATTTACGAAGTCTTTATACAGCTCTTTTACAAAGAGCCCTTGTAAAAGAATTACATATCAGGAAAAATCAAAATGTAAATATAAATAAGTGAAAAAATTTAAGTAAAATAAATAAAAAGTAACAATCAGTGTCAATTTTTTTTTAACATAACTTAGGTTTTAAGAGTTACATTTCGTAAAGAAACTTTGTGTTAATGAAAATCAAATTAATTTAAAAAATCTAAAGAAAACAGATTTTTAGACACGTTATGTTCTTATTTTAAAAGTTACAAGAATGGCTGAATGGGGCCAAAGTTTTTTATATCGTGTCTAGCTAAAAAAAGTTTTAGCTCACGTTTTTATTGAAATAAATTTAAAATAAATTTATAAGGGCTAGGTAGTCCTTATGAGTTTTTTATATATGATGTTTTATACCTTAGAATAATGAAAAGTGAAATTTACTTTTTTGGAGATATTTGTAGATAATTTCGGAAGGTTCACTTACTGAATGCATTGATTTTTTAATATTATATTTGGCACTGGGTCATTTTATTACATAATTTCTCTTTAACGGAAAGGAAAATATAAAATTATGGATGTTTACATTATTGTTTACTTGTCAATTGAACCAAAATGAAAATTTATATTTTTTTAAATGTATTCTCAATGTCATAATTATTAAATCTTAAATGTAAATATTATATAACCCCCCACATAGTCAATTATAAAAATGTATTAAAAATCAAATTTCGAATGAATGGATTATGACTGATGTAAAATGTGGATTAAAAAAACGCCTAAGTGCGAGTTAGACTCGCGCACGAAGGGTTCCGTACCAGCGAAGAGCAAAAAAAATGCAAAAAATATTTTATCGAATCATATAAAATATTATGATATTTATTTTGTTTGAAAATTGATTTTTTGAGATATTGCTATTAATATTATTAAGATGACTATTTTAAGATTTATTTATTAATACTAACTCATTGTTTAAATAAAATGTAATAATAATTTTAAAAAGTTGACATGCAAAATAACTTTTGCAAGACTAAATATTTTGTAATCTGTATGGAATTCAATAAAGCTTTATTATTATTATAGGTAGGATTTAAACCTACGCCACTGAGGAAACCGGTACGATAAACTAGCATCTTAGACCACTCAATCACGCTGCCAAAAAGAAGCGCCTCGAACTTATCAATCTATTATTAAGGAAATAAATAGAAAACAACATACTTGTTGTACTGGCTTTAGTTTTTTATATTTAATTTATTTTATTTTATTTTTAGTACTTGTTGTTATAGCGGCAACTAAAATACATTTTCTCTTAAAAATTTCATCATCCAAAAGACAGACATACTGACAGACAGACAAATAGACGAACAGATGGACAGACATTGAAGTCTTAGTAGTAGGGTCCCGTTTTTACTTTTTGGGTACGGAACCCTAAAAAATATTATTCAATTATTATTTCTCATGATGTTTGTACAGTAATGACCGAGGAATCTTCTTAAAATGTTAGTTATAAATGTAAATAATAATAAAAATGATCTTATCAATGGCTAAAAGTAATTGTTCTTTTTTATTTAATTTGTATTCAATCAATTATATCATATGATATATTATAACATATTTTATAATATAATAATAGAAATTAATGCTTAAGATTAATTGGAAACTTAATATTATACTCGTATTCTGTGTATTTTGTTAAAATGTATAATTAAAACACTAAGAACACAAACGATACAAAAGATAACTTCTGCACCTGATAAAGTATGAACTTAATAGAAATAGTTTAGACAACTATCATAAATAAAAATTTGAAAACCCTAAAAATTTTAACTAATTTAGAATGACTTTTATGATTTTTGTATATTTTTTTTAAATAATAGTACTAACTTGCCGTTGATAGCTTCTTAGTATCTGAAAAATTGGCGCTTGAGATACTTTGGATTCGTAATATATTTAGTTGTTTGTAGAGCTGTTATCAAAACGGTGCTATGTTTTCGCAGAGTAGCTACGAGATTGCCGAGATAGCCGCTAGGTCCTCGTAGAAATCTACGAGATTGTAGCCGCTAGGTCCTCGTAGAGATCTACGAGATTGTAGCCGCTAGGTCCTCGTAGAGATCTACGAGATTGTAACCGCTAGGTCCTCGTAGAGATCTACGAGATTGTAGCCTCTAGGTCCTCGTAGAGATCTATGAGATTGTAAGCGCTAGGTCCTCGTAGAGATCAACGAGATTGTACCCGCTAGGTCCTCGTAGAGATCTACGAGATTGTTAGCGCTAGGTCCTCGTAGAGATCTACGAGATTGTAAGCGCTAGGTCCTCGTAGAGATCTACGAGATTGTTAGCGCTAGGTCCTCGTAGAGATCTACGAGATCGTAAGCGCTAGGTCCTCGTAGAGATCTACGAGATTGTAACCGCTAGGTCCTCGTAGAGGTCTACGAGATTGTAGCCGCTAGGTCCTCGTAGAGATCTACGAAATTGTAAGCGCTAGGTCCTCGTAGAGATCTACGAGATTGTAACCGCTAGGTCCTCGTAGAGATCAACGAGATTGTACCCGCTAGGTCTTCATAGAGATCTACAAGATTGTAGCCGCTAGGTCCTAGTAGAGTAGCTGAGTTAGATCACATCAAGTGATTTCCCACTCGATTATGAAAATTAAATCAAACTATTTTTTCACTGACTAATCACTATCGAAAATAAATCCTTACAATAGTTTTTTTTAATTTCAGTGTTTACAACAATTTTTACAGTAGTAATTTTGGGTACTTTAAATTTAAAAATAGACTTCTGATTAACCATAACAGATTATTTAATAAAAAAATGTCAGGGTCCTTTGTTCAATATCTATATTTCGTTAAAATATTTAATTCTTAAAATTATTTATTAATTTTTCCATTGTTTATTAACCAAATGTAAATTTTGTTGACTTCTTGGTCAAAAAATGGACTTTTTTTGTCAGGTTACACGTGTAATATATTCAACTTTTAAATTTCAAAAATTAAAATCACTGCTTGCTATTAAATTGAATAATATATATTTTTTTTATCATCGCGCGTCAGGCGCTGTCAGTACACCGCGAGGCCGAGTGACTCCAAAGTTTCTGCACCTCCAGTCGATCGCTATCAAAAATAACATTAAAGCATATTATTAATCAATTAATGTACATATATTGTTACAAATATCATTATAAAATACATTTTATTTTTTTGCAACAGAATGTTAAAAACCATGAAATCAAATAACTTTTATTATTAAATTATTTACAGCACTTAAAAATTCTGTTAAATAAAGTTAATCGCGTTATTTTCATTTTTTTGACAACGCGGTTAAAAAAAATATATTATTCAAATTATTCGCGAGCAGTAGATTTTTTTCCTAAAATCTTAAAGTTAAAGATATCACGCGTGTAACCAGACAAAAAAAGTAAATTTTTTGACCGAAAAGTCAATAAAATTTACATTTGCTTACTAAAAAGTTAATTAACAAAAGGTAAATTAATAAATATTTTTTTTATATATTTAAAAAAATATATATTATATAATTTAAATTACAAAAAACATAAAATGTATAATAAAAGCAACAGAAATTAGCTAAAATATCGATGCTTGTATCGGTAGCAATCGACTTGTTTTTTTTTTAACTGATTTAGGATATTTTTTTATGATTATTTATATTTTTCCAAAATGACTATGTCAAGGTCATCTGCCTAGTTATTCTTACAAGTTATATGTATTAATAGAAGTACTTAAGAGGTTGTAGCAGCTGTATTTTCGTAGAGGAGCTACGTAAAATGTAAATTGTAAATTGAAATTAAGCGTAGCTTATTCTAAATAGAAATAAAAATTGAGATTATTTGTTTTGATAGAAAATGGAATTACTTTATTAACATTATAGGTGCCGAAATTGATACATAAAAGTGCGGCTTTCTTAAGTCGGTTCTTCTCGCACGGCTAGTCCCCGATCCGGTAGACATTCTAAAAACATTTGATTCAAATTCACTCAGAAATAAAACTTTTTTATTATAAGTAAAATAATTTATAAGGAATTTACGTCGTATTATTTCATTCTTCGTAATACTTTTTCATAGAAATTTAAAAAAATGTCTTTAACATTATATTGATATATTGTTGTAACACAATATATGTTTTTTTTTTATTTTATACATATTAATCATATTTTAAGCACGGCAGAATGAGTTCCTTTTTGTCAAATAATTATTTTTATCTTAAAAAGTACATAAAAATGTGTTGGGAATTCTGTACATAATATACACAAAAATGAAAGCGATACAGTACATGATTAGTTTTAAAAAAATATATAATTGTAGTGTAACTTAAGCTAAAGTATTTATATACATATATATATGTAGCCACATTCTTTTTGTTATCCATAGTGTGGATATTAATAGGCGGGTTTGATCGATATTTAGTCTTACTGTAAAAAAGGCATACGTAGTTTTATATAGTAATAATAATATTTATTGCATAAAATGTTGTATACAAGGTTGTATTATAATTAGCTCTAAAATTCAACATTCTGTCATAACAATGGCGTGCAATTTATTATTAGAATAATATTACATTTAAAGTCAAATTGTGGAATCATTAACATAGGAACTAAAATAGATTTTTAGATTAAAACATTAAATACATCTTATTCATTAAAAATTATTGTATCTTAATTCATTACTATACAATTAATCAAGTTACAAACATGCATCAACCAAGTCCCAGATAAACAAAAGGAAGAAAAAAATAAATAATTAAAGCATGGTCATACAATTTGCAACATGGCGTCTTTACAGTGTCTATCTAACATTTAACTATTCTGTTTAAAAATTTCATTTTTTGGAGCTAAATTTATACAAAATTATTAATAAGCTTATATCTTTATATTGTTACGCGAGCGGAAAACTTTTAACCCCTTTTTACGAAAGACGCGTAGGTGTAAAAGCGTACAGAATTTCAACAACAGGGCGATCTTTAGTATCCATTAAATAGACATCTAACTACTTCACCGATTTAAGTAATTTAATTAATATAAAGTTACTTCATGTAGTGAAATGTATTGAAACATTCCTGAAACCGGTTAAAAATATTTCCAACTTTTGAATACCACATGTATTTTTAAAAACGCTGAGATATAGCTCCAATAGACAGACTGAAACTACAACATTACGAAGACATTATGATCGAGTAGGCCGACTTCAAACGAGCTGATGAATCGGCGCGGGTTTATCACGGCTGTTAACATAATGCAAGAACTGAACAATGCAAATTCACCCCGGGCGCCGGCCGTTATGACTTATTACGTAAAAGCCATACATTTAAAAAACGTTACAATGTAAAATCATTGATTCGTTTAGTCAGTTATGGTACAATTTTAGAAAACAATATCGCCAGCAGTACTCCTGGATCAATACACACCTAAAAAGGAAAGAGATTTTTTTTAAAAGGCCTGTAAATTTTCTTTTTTTTTTGCGAATGGAGGATGACAGTGGTTGCATTACATTAAGTAACCTGTTTTCTTTTCAACCATTTACTATTAAAAAATTATAATAAGTACATATTATAAATGGTCGTTATAAACTAAATAATCTTGCAAATTTGTTTAGGGTTAGTTAGTCGTGTTGATATATATAATCCATATTTAGAAGTACTCTAGTAATTATAATGTAAATGTCAGAAACTACTTATTGCTCTTATACTCAAATACGAATAGAAACTTTGAGTTGCGGGCTCACGACGCGAGTGCACGACGCGGGTAAACGACGCGGGTGCACGACGCGGGCGCAAGACGCGGGTGCACGACGCGGGCGCAAGACGCGGGTGCACGACGCGGGCGCAAGACGCCGTCCGTGACGGCCGTTCGCTTTTATTAATGGAGGCTCCCTAGCTTTACTCAATGATGGAAAAAAATAGTTTCACACGTTTTAAAGTATTACAGTTACTCTTAATTATTTAAGAACTTAATTCTTACGTAAAAACACTTGTGCGGTAAAAACAAAGAATTTATTATTAATAATAGCTCGATGAATTGATAATTTTATGATTAAAAAAATGGTTAAAATTAAAAATTTGGTATTTAGCAGTATGAAATAATGGAGGTAGTCAATAGTATTAAATTATTATGGTAAGTCAGAATTGTAATGTTGCAATGTCAGTATTTTCCGCCCAATTTTATTTATTTCTTTTATTTTTATAGCTATGATATAAAGCTATAACTAAATTGTTTAAGTGAAAATTGTTTTACTAAATTGTAACATTTTAAATATATTAGCTGTATAAATGCTTACATGTTTTAAGATAATGTTTAGTCATTAAATAATAATGTTTCCTAATAATTTAAAGAACGCAGAAAATATTTTTGCAGACAAAACTGTGAGATTATTGTAGTAAAATTATCACTAGAATACGATAAAATAATATGAAGAAATATTTATTTTACTCTATTTAGTAGTGCTGGAAAAGCATATAATAATTCTTGTAATTGATAAATAAGATATAGATTTCTAAAATCACTCTGATTAAATAATGTCTACTAATTTTTTTTAAAAAGGTTTTAAATGATTTCGTTAACTTGTACAAAATAACGAAAATACTAAAAAATGCTTTTCTACTACGGCGTAGCACTACACAACTCCTACGGCGTAGTGCTACGAAACTGCCACTGCTACGGCGTAGTGCTACGAAACTGCTACTGCTACGGGGTAGTGCTACGAAACTGCTACTGTTACGGCGTAACAATGGAAAAAAACGCCAACCTGTAATATACAGAAATGAAATTATATAAATTATGCAGACTTAAAAGTGTTGAATACATCGCAACATGCATGTATAAAATATTGGTAGTAAATATTAAGGCGATATAGTATATATTACTTATTATTACAAGATAAGTTGCTATAGTGTAACGTGAATAGTATAATATTATGCTAAAAAGGTTTTGAATTAAAAATAAGATTATTGATGTCTAACTAGAAAACCTAAGGATTAATAATATATTCTCTTTCGTACTTTATATTAGTAATAAAGTCGAAATAAGATAAATGTGTAAAACTACTTTTAAAGATATTTTAAAAGAAAATGTATTGTTACTTTGAATATTTTTTTTTATTATTTTCGTGTTTATGGCATACCTACAGATACTCCTTACTTGGTCGTGTCTTTTTCGACTATAAATTTAATAATTTTAAAAATGTATGTTTACTTGTTAATATATATATTCTTAAATGTGGGGCCAAAGTAACACAAGCAGGAACTAAAATTAAATTTGAACAAGCTGAATGTCCGAACCCGACTGCAGGAACCAATGTAATTTAAGCATTAAGGTATTATATGTATATTTGTAGACCTCCAACAATTTTTAAAACCTTACAATTTTGACTTCAAAATCCGCCATTTTGATTTGAAATTCTTTTATGTATATACGATACCTCAAACGTACAACAAGCCGTTAAGACGCCTGCCAATTATTTATACATACATGCATACATACATACATACATACATACATACATACATATTTATAAAATACATAGCCCTCCTTCTGGCGCAGTCGGGGATAACAAGCTTTTCCAAAACTCGTACTTGTTTTTACTGATTTTTACTTGAAATATTCGTGTTAATGTTGGAAAGGATTAAGAAATAGATTTGAAAGTTTACCAAGTTATATGTCATTATGGATTGTGCTCAAAAAATATATAGTATACTGTTTTATGGTAAACGCCTATTCATACGATTCGGGCGAATCGCACGATTCGGCGCGGACAAGTGTGCGAGGAAGACATTTTGCATATCGAATTCTAAAATTCATTTTCTTCGCCGCGTTCGCCCTGAATCGGTCGTTCTGTTCTGATAGTGCTTTCACCACAATACAAAAGAGCTGTGTTGAACCTCAACTATTATACAGAGTGTAATAGAACAATGTGATGTCATTACACTTTAAAGTGTGTATGAGTTTTATGAAGTTATCTGTCAAAGAAATAGCTACAAAACAATAACTTTTTCAACAAATAAATATCAAAAGGAATTGCTTTCTCGATGTCTTTGAAACCCTAGAAGAGACTGTTCTGTGATTTCAAGGTTTATCTTATGTAACTTAAGCCCCATTTTAAGAAATGATTTTCAAATTCTAGTCTAGTTGGCCCAGTGCTTTAGTACAGGGATTGTCGTTCATCGTGGCTGTGTTATCTGTCTGTAACCACGTAGCTCTTGAACTGTAAATAGTATATTATAAAATATGTAGTTTTATCTCTCTCTATCTTCTATCTTATACTCTTAATTGTATAATATTAACTTATTATTAAAATAACACAATAATATAATATTATAATACTTTCATAATTCCATGTTTACTGCTGTTGGCGAATGGAACAATATTTTATATATATTTTCTATAAAGTGGCAAAAATATTATAGCAAACAATGAAAATTCGATTTCTCTCATCAAAGGGCAAAAATTGTTTATTATTGTAAAGCTATCATGTTCATTAACTACAAAGTAATTTTACGATCTTCAAAAGCGAATGAAATAATGCTTTGTTGCGTCTCCACGACGAAATTAAGAATAATATGCGATATGGCAAAACGTTATAACGCTTGACTTGTCGAGACGGTGAAAATGCCTTTTCAATCATCGCGGCACATGACTACGACAAAACAATGAATAAAATGCAATATAATGAACTTGGCTGTAGGTTTCATTCTATTAAAGTTAAATTTCATTTGAAAATAAAAGCGCAACGTGTGCTTAAAGTCCGCCCGCGTAAACTGCTATTTGTTTGTCAAAACACCAGTACCCAACGCATTTATATGCCACCTAATAAAACATGCAAAACGATGCGTTGACGCACCGACACGCAACGGAGCATTGTAACTTCGCACTTATTCGTCTATATTATTAAGTGTTATACAAAATAAGTTACCGGCAGTTATTTATATATTGCGAGAGTAATACAACAGGTCAAAAATTCTAATCGATTTTTGCTTTGCTCTCGCAAGATATAAAACTACTTCGGAATATGATACCCTATATCTGTGTACATATAAATAGTAATTAATCAGATAATAATATGGGGATCAACGCTTAAACAGTTTTAAGGTAATAGACATATTGGTATATTTTCTTCTTAAATATAAAATCTCGTCTCGTGTTACAATGTTACCTGAATTCGGCTTAGCGGCTTTACAGATTTTTACTGGATTTAATGTGCTTATTCAACACGTCTAAGAATTTCTGCTCTCTATTTTTCATACCCCTAAGGCTTAGGACCTAAGTGATAAGAAATAAGAATTCCCTCATTAGCCCGGTTCGAGTAATTTAATGTTAGTCATAAAATTTTATAAATAAATTAATATCAAAAATGTATGTGTATAAAAATGTGTTAGTAAGTATTTCGTATTGTATGAGGTGTGTACTTAAATATATATTCGTGAAAATATAATGAATTCATTACTATAATGGTAAATGTTTAGAGTACTCAGTAAAAAAAAAAAGTTAAAAATACTAAAAAAAAAGTGTTGTTTCAATGTAATAAGGACAAAACATTTAGTCCTATACACTGCGACTAATGATATATTAAATGTTTATAATTGTGAAAATTTACTAATATTGAATTACTACATTACGTATACTTAGTGATATGTTTATTATGTAATATATTATATAAGGAGGCTGTAAACCCCACTATTAATATAATAATTTCTATGGACGCTTCACAACACGTTAGTGTTACGGGTACCAGACAACGGAAATATATTGAATACTTTTATACTATACACATATTTAAGATTTTTGTTATATGTTACACATATTTAATACACATCCAAGGCCCAGGAACATTGAAAAACTTGCTCCGTCGGCGAGATTCGAACCCGCGACCCCCGGCTTAAGCTACCAACGCGCTTACCAACTGAGCCACAGAGGTCGTCGAACTATTGAATCGTCTGTTGTTTATATGTGCTATATTATGAAGTGAACCGTTTTTTTTTTCAAGTTTTAAAATACTTCAAGGTGAGATTAACTGAAAGCTTATGACGGAGGTTACAAGCTCAATCTTGCATTTCCTCAGTCCATTATTCCGAGTCTGATGCCAGATTGATAGCTAAAAAGTCCATTGTAAATGCTAGACGATCACTCTCCCGTCATTCCTGATAAAACTGATGGACTGAATTGTTGCCAGATTGAGCGTATAACCATCGTAAGACTCATTTCGAATCACGTGTTATGCCGGTTCTTCTCACCGGGTAAGTTCCCATACGGGTAGTAGACTTTCAAAAATGTATTCAAAATATATTTTTTTTTTATTTAATGCATATTTTAAATTGAGATTGTGTAATTTATTTTCTTGATATACATTACTATGGTTCTGTCAGATAGATTTTAATTATATTGGTGTATATTTTCAAAGTTTGTTTTAAATATTATATTCATATTAAAAAACTGAATCTCATTTAACGATCATTTTATCTGCAGTTAAGGAATAATGCTAAACTACATTTAGTTTTAAGTTATATACATTACAAGCAGTAGTTTTAAATTCAAAGTAGAAGAACTTTGTTAAATGTAAAATGTTACTTGTAGCTGTTATCTTCCTATGTATTACAAAGTAGTATTTACTGTTTAATATTTAAAGTAATCTCGATGTAAAGACCATAGGACAAACATTATATTTTTACTATTGTAAAAAGAAAAGTTTCTTCAAAAGTCAACTTAGAAAAAATATTGTGTTACTAAGTTTTTTTTTACTCTGTAAATATTTATATTACCTAAGTTAAAATATTATTCTCCATTAGACAAATTGATTCCTATCCAGATTGCGGACCATAGAATATTTGGGTTTGACATAAAGCGACTAAATTACGCAGGTTCCCTATCCATCTACTATTTATAAATAATTTTTTCTGATATAACTGTCAGGAAAATTTATTCGTAACGAGATTGTGGACCTAAGCAATTTGGTCGCGTAATGTTAAGCCCGCAGTGCTATTATGTATCTCGCAAAAGCAATAATTGTGCAATTATTGCTCGGAAATCAAATTCGTATCATGTAACAAAAGCAAAAGTTCCTATACTGAGATTTTAGCATGGATTTTGACACAAATCAGTTCCAAATTTGAACTTTAGTAATTGAACGAGAATTTTTCACTGTTCCTGATTGTTTGTTGATCGCAGTTTTTACATAATAGCCCTGTCCGCCGACCGATAAATGACCAAGGTCCGTCAACCGGCGTGGAATCAATTCCCTCAATACAATAACGTATTTTCCATATGTTACAACGTATTTGTTTACAATTGAATCAATATTGCATTTATTCCGGCTTTTCCGCGATATGTTCCGTATTTTCTTTTTAAATGTGGTCGAGACTAAACAAACATGATGTTTGTCCAACTTGATACTCGGTGTTGTGCGTTAATAAATGTATTCGATGTTTCATATGTTTCATTTACCTATTATTATTTTTTATTCTTATACATACTAATATTAAGAAAAAGAAACTTTTGGCTGCGGTTTGTCTCGTATGAAACTTGAAAATGGCCTAAAAATACGAAAGTCTTGTCATGTTTCAAAGGAGGCTTTAGAATGGGATGTTCTTTTTTTAAAGATCAAAAGTAGCCTACATTACTCTCCATCCTTTCAAACTAAGTCTACGTCAAGTCGATTGGTTGCTTCGTTTGGGCGTAAAGAAAGGACAAACAAAAACCCTTTTTTTCTATACAATATTATAAATTAGAGAGTAACTATGTCATCTGTGTGTATGTTCTGTTTTTTACTCCAAAACCACTGAACTTAACTATTTCGCGGGTTCGAAACTCGCCGACGGAGCAAAAGTTTTTCAGTGTGATGTGTGGATGTGTGTTAAATGTGTATCATATAAAAAAAATCTTAAATATGTGTATAGTATAAAAAAAATATATATATATTAAACATATTTCCGTTGTCTGATACCCGTAACACAAGTCCCTCGGCTACTTAGCACGGGACCGGATAAACGTGGTGTGAAGCGTTGATCGATATTATTATTACAAAAAAAATGTCTGTAATCGCCGACTTGATAATCATAACAATCATAACAATTTTACCATCACACACATACGTTTCGATTTCCAAACGGAAACCAAAACAGGGACTAATAAAGCCTGTCAGTTGAGTTAATTAATTATCATTGGATAGCCCTGCAGGCCCTCCCTCACCGCCCCCTTCTTCCCCTCCCCCCGGGCAAATCCTCTTTAAACAAACTTGCTTTTATTTTACACTTTTAAATGAAAAGCACTCACTACAGACGCAATAATAAAAATCGTGTTTCACTGATGAAAACGTACTTCATTGTAAAGTGTATAAAACCTATACTGAAATATTTGGATGTTTGAATGTATATTTATTACTAGCTTCTCTTTTGGCCGTGGGTTAGCTCGCATGTGATTAGAAAATTGCTTAAAAATAAGAATCATATTTTCCTATGTCTAAAAGTAGCCTATGTTATTCTTTTTTTCATTATACTAAACGGGTTTTGAGGGAACTTAGTATACAGATAGTGTAGTGTATTGACTTATGGTAAACTTTAAGTCTGTGTGTTATGTATACATTATTAGTTCCTTTCCCGCTCGTCACTGCCATCAGCGCCAAAATACCATCCTGTATTCATTTTCCATTATTATATCAAATCGCCGTAAAATGGCTAGGCTTGTCGTCAGTCCAGCGTATTTATAATATATGTCAGCTTAGGGCGGACAAAGCAATAGGTAAGCTCCTTAAAATTCATACTTCTCTAAATACATAGAACTTAAAGTTCAAAACAGACTGACATGTGTTCTATCAATAGGCCAATCTACCAAACGGATTGGGCTAAAATTGTCATCCAGCTAGATTGATGTAAGCAGCTGCAAAAAAAGCATTCAATAAATTTTTCCGCAAGGAAAAAAGGGTATGAAAGTTCGTATGAAAATGTCCAGTACAGCCGCGAGCAAAAGCTATTATAGCTTTTATATGATATATTTATGTGATATATCATAAGCCTGTAGATAAACCTGTTACAATAACAGTGATTATCAATGTATAAGAGCGTACAGTAGCTCTACCATGAGTTTGAAACAAAAATATTTGTCGATAAAACGTAAATTTTTAGGACCTGTTTCACCGCTTACTATTAAAGTTTATATAAGGCTATCCAAAACTTTTTGACAGATTCTCCTTACAAAATCTGTAAAAAAGGTGTATCTATCAAATAAATAGACTAACTGTAAGCGGTGAAAGAGGTCTTTAGTAATGATGATTCTAGTTCCGCAAATGACCGCTAGAGGCGGTATACAATTTTCCCATACTAAAAATTTACGTAATCGCTAACGAGTATCGACAAATACTATAGCTTCGAAATCATGGTAGAGGCACAGGATTTAGCGGTAAATTGTTAAGCTTAATATGCTTTCAACTAAAAATAGAGCTGAAAAAGCTGGGAGCTTTTCGAACGGTACATTTTGACTCGATTATATGTTGCTGTCCTTCTCTAAAATATCATTTGACATGAGTAGGAGGCA
The DNA here is from genome assembly GCA_026546445.1 of Cyclargus thomasi. NCBI lineage: Eukaryota > Metazoa > Arthropoda > Insecta > Lepidoptera > Lycaenidae > Cyclargus > Cyclargus thomasi. Next base: position 5,369 of record JAOTAV010067543.1, on the reverse strand, counting down.
AAATTCCGATTCGTTCATTTGCGCCTCAAAACGTTTTCAGGCTCTTGGATGTACAATCAGACAAGTTGAAACAGATACAGATCGTGGATCTAAGTAACTTGGTCGGGAATATGTTTCACTTTATTATCTAGGCTATAGGTTCCACTTTCTAGCGACATTGCTCAGGCGCTCAAAATAATCTTGCTGGCAGCGACAGCGTGTGGTGGAGAAATGGCTTTTTAAAGTGCCATTTCACTTAAATTCTTGTGGGTCTCGTGTAGTCTTCGGATCTGTAGTTACTTGTACTTATGAAGCGTATACCTTATATCATAAACTAGGTTTGAGTTACTGTGTGTCGCGGCCGTTGGCAGCGAGGATCGGAATGATACTTTTAGTACCTCATACATAATTACCAGTTACTACGCCGAAAGCCGTTACAGCTTACAGATCAATTTCAAATCCAGATGTATTTTAGGTACAACAATTATTGGGTTTCAACTTTATTGGAGTTTCACGTTACACGTTGGTCGAAGCCAATTATTATTTTTCAGCGAGCCAATTACGATATCGTCAATTACGTGTAAACTGATTCGGAATTCGTGCATATCTGTTAATATACTTGGGATGTTTTTAAATTTTCGTTCAATGTTTTAAATCAACAATACATTTATAATTCTTATGTTTCTGTGTTTGTCACAGAACTTCTATCAAACGTGTGAACCGATTTTGATGTTTTTTTTTGTGTTTTCGGATACTCGATAATGGTGTAGTTTTACAAACCGAGACCGACAAGACAACCTTTCACGAATTATGTAAGACTTAATTTTTTTTTAATCGGCTCAGTCGTCCTCGAGTTTTACATAAAGTAATAAAATAAATATTTTAATAATACATACATAATAGTCGGGGAACCCAAGAGAGGAATAAGCTTGTATAGGCTTTGTACATATGGTATAAAAATCAGATTTATAGGCCCGTAATTGAAGACATAAGTGGAAGAAGCGTATAATAACGTTTTGCAATCTTCGAGTATATACTATTTTTTTCCCATACAATTTTGACAGAACCTTTAATTTACCCATTTCTTTATCTAGCTAGTGTATGTTGCTTTACATCAAACCCACATTATTTTAAATTCTTATAATTTTTCAAGCCCAAAAGAGTCCATTAACGCTAATATAAAAATCCGTGAGTTTTCAAAATGTGAGTTATCTGATACTTCCACTAATGTCTTTAATTATAGACGGCGCTTAATATAAAGAGCACGATCGAAAAATTTGAGATGCTGTTTTTATTCATAAACGTCTCTTTAAGAACGAAAACAGAATCTCAAAATTTTCTGATCACCCTCTTACATACTAAGCGCTAATTATAATTACGGGTGTAGGCTAGTTTGGTAATTAAAAGGTTATTTTTTGGTACCCAAATATCTTTAAAAACGTAAGATATGGGGTGTTAAAAATACGCCAAAGAACACTTCCATATAAAGTCTGTAATATAATAAAACAACAAAGCTTCATTAAAAAATTAAAAAATCAAAATGGCGGATTTTGAAATCAAAATTGTGAGGTTCGAAACATTCCCCCCCCCATTTATAAAGGCTTTAAATATTCATTTTAGAAATATACCTAACTTCATGTTTAAATTGCAATGATTACTGCAGTCGGATTTTTTCCAAAACATTCGTATTTTTACACGATTTTTACATTCCACGCGGGCAAAGCCGCCGTCAAAACCTCGGTTCTGTATCCGGGAAGCGGCTATTAGCAGGATGTCCGTCGGTCGCAAAATGCACGGCAAAAATATCGAAATTCAATTCAGGGACGCTAAAATCATTATAGCGTGTGCTCCATCATTCAACTATCAAAACCTTTCAGACAACAACGGACGTTGTTTTTTTTTAGGGTGTATTTTGTAGGTATACAGGCTGAAACAAAAGTAAATTATTGTACTTTAGAGTGTATGTGGCCCTTATAATATAGAGTGTGCAGTATAATTATTGTTCTGATAGGGGCTTTGCCCATATAAATGAGAAAAAAAAATAACTATCAGCGTAACTACTTTCACAATGAAGACTATATAGGGTGAAAATAAGAACTTTTTATAACACTTTACATGCAATAAATTTTATTTTAAAATTTATTATTAGTAAGGGACACGTGGCCACTCTTAATTATCAACAGTTACTTTTGCTACACCCTTTATACCTACTAATTGTATGCCTTAATGGACAGAAGGGTGGCTTGAAGGTAGTTTTTTTAGTTGTATAAAGTACTAGCTTTTGTCCGCGTCGAATTAGAAAATTGGTAAAATAAGTTTTTTTTTTTAAACAGGCTGTTACTGACCAAGCTTTCAACTATTTCTATGCCGTAAAAAATACATTATTTTAAAAAGTACAAAAGTACGTCATATTGCTTGGGCGTGTAAGGAGGACAAACAAACAAATAAATAAACAAAAATATCGCACACTGGTACCGTGCGCGTAGTATTAAATTTGTTGTATTGCCATATACCTTTGCAGACTCAATCGATGGGCAGCAAATATGTAATTTTATGAACCCCATGCATCCCGCCAAAGCTACCTTTGACTGCAGGATATTACATGTTTATTTAGCATCGGTTTTAGTATACGAACTACAGATCTGTACGGTATTATTTTACCTCCAGCTCGAGCCGTATGTCGATGACAAAAGAATCAAATTGTTCGGAAAATCCGAGTGGCAAATATTTGGGGCCCGATTCTTGTATAAAAAAAATCACGGCCCGAAGTGCAGTAATAGAAGTAAAAACAAAACGGAAAGCCTTTATTTTTGACTCGTGTAAACATCTTACGTACTTTCTGTCCTACGCTGCGGTGGTCTTTTTCCTACTGTTTACAAAGCGGCTGAAAAGTTTTAAATTCTAAAACATTTTATTAAACGATCAAACGAACATCTGAAGTGAAGTTCGATCATTATTTCATAATTGTTATATGAATCGCATCATTTAAAGATACAAATCTACCATAGTTATCACATCGAAAAATGAAGCAAAGAGTATCATTTTAAATTTAAAGCAAATATTTAACAGTCCGCCCTATTGACCAACCTCGGGTTCAAGAAATAAAACTAGGAGAGAAAAGGTAGCTTAAGAAACCCACATAGTCTTTAACAGTTAATAGAGATACAATAAAATATGGCAAATTGTTTATTGCAACTGCAAAGGGGGCTAATGCCTTGATTAAAAATTAACTACTGTCAACATAAGCGTCACTGGCAGCTACGTTAACAGGTTTTTTCCCTGGCACCCGAATATTATTTTACGTGAGTCTGCTGGCGTAGGTTCATTCGATTTACGAGAGTCGAGGTCCTGAACGCACTATAGGGACGCTCAAAAGGATTCCAGTGCACGGTTTAGTTTGGACTTAATTAATTTTTGACAAGGTGATGAAGTTGGGCCTTTGATCTGGCCCTAGGCCTAGGTATTGTTTATGATTGACGTGTAATTTGCTACCGTGGAAATAATGCACAGCTTAGCTATAGTCACACAAAAAATTATTAACGCTCAATCTATGCAAATATTTGTTTAATCCAAAGTAAAAGAATTAGGGCCATAGCGCCATACAAACATTAGTACATTGGTGCAGCATCGTCTCAAAGAGGCGATTGGTTTTTTTTCCTCTTATAGTTTAGTTCATTTCCTGTAAATATTTTCATGCCATAAAGTAATTAAAGACGTAAGCGGATGAAGCAGATACCTAACATTTTACAACATTGATAAATCTTGTAATTTTGCAATTTCATTATCTAACTTGTCTATCTACCTATACAATAAATCCACATTATTTTAATTTCAAACCATTTTTCCGCTCCTAAAGGGTCTATTTATGTAAAAATCTGGCAGTTTTTATTATGTTAGTTACCCTACTTTTACTTATTTCTTCAATTACCAACCTCGTTATATGCCAATCTCAATTGTATCAAAATTTCAATTTAATACAACAGGCCGTTTAAAAACGGGAACGGTACTACGATTTGTATGAAAACTCTAGCTGAAAATGGACTCTTAAATGGTTTATTTATCTACAAATAATATACATCGATAGGTGGCATGCAGGATTGCGGTTGAAGGTTGCGGTTGGCTTGTCGATTGTCGATTCTAGTGGTTGAGGCTAATGGTAGAAGCCAATGGTTGGAACCAGCGGTTGGAGCCAGCGGTTGAAGCTAGTGGTTAAAGCTAGTGGTCGGCCTGTTCCTGTTTTTCAGTTTTAAAATGTTATTTCAGATTTTGCATTTCAGTTATTGGCCTATTTAATTGTTTAGCCATTCTCTATAATATATATTGTAAAAGTGCAAAGTGCAAGTCTTTCACAATATATTTTTACATTAATATATTAATATTTTTGCTTTAAAGTATTTTTCTACGATTTGTAGACGTCGTGTTTACCACATTTTCAGGCTAAATCACTTGACGGATTGCAATTTAGAGCGTCCGTGGCCTAGTGGGTGAAACCTTTGGTTCGCACTCGAGAACTGCAGGTTCGAACCCCGGTGGATGAGTGTACCAATGAGACATTTTCCGATCTCAAGTACTATAAGATAAAGAAGTAAGATGCCTTCAAAATTGAATAAAATAATGGCACTAAGACTATCGGACACAAAACAACTTAAATCAAAATCAAGTGTATCGAAAACTAAAACTTAATTTAATGAGTTAAAGCTAACAATCGTACAAAAGTTAAAATCGCGGTCTCGGAGTGAGTGACGCGGAATAGCGCTTAAGCGCAGTTTTGCTGGTGCCACTTTTTAGACGGAAATTGTAAAATTTTATAATATTCGATCGAAGGTCTAAATCAACCACAGTTTATCGACTCGCCGATCAAAGACGAGCATAAACGAATATCGGTGGACAGAGGCGAGTATGTCCTCTAAATGGAACCATTTCTAAAACTGTAATATTATCAGTGTGCTATAGGAGTTATGTTTTCTCAGTTTCTCATTATTCCTAGAAGACTATATACAATCCCAAAAATACTTCTTGCACGAGATTTTTTTATGATATTTGGCGGGAAAGCGAGCAGACGGGTTACCATATAGAAAAGCCACTGCCGTCGCCCAAGAATACTCCACAAGAAGTAATATCCACGATTTTGTTTTTTCGTTTCGTTGGATAGGTGTCGGGTTCCGTGAAGTTTGTAGCCAAATTAAAATCAGGAAAAATATCAACAGGAAAGTTTTCACGCGGACGGAGTCGCGGGCAACAACTAGTTGTGAATATTTTTTTACTACGATGGCACATATATGGTATGTTTATTTCAGTTACCATACATCTATGATATAATATCTATGGACGCTTCACACCACGTCAGTCTGGCCCTGTGCTAAGTACCCGAGGGACTTGTGTTACAGGTA
>JAOTAV010067532.1:0-13951 GCA_026546445.1 Cyclargus thomasi | reverse complement strand
GAACCCACCTCAAGACTACAATTTGAATATAAATGTTGGCGCTGCTTAAGATAATAGACACCTGCCCTTAGCCCCGAGTGACCGCCGTCCCTTTGTGCGTATCAAATATTATTAATTTTCTATTATTACTAGAAGTTGAGCCGTACTATGCTGCCTGCCTGCCGATATGTAGCTACCTTATTCGTGGCCAACTTCATGTCGACGCCAATTTAAATTAAAATCGGCCTTATTACCAAAGTACTTCGAAGCATATTCGCTATGATGCAAACAAAACATTCTCACTCATTATAAATATGAGTATACAGGGTGTAACAAAGGTAAGCGATAAAACTTTAAGGGTCGTATGTGTCCATCATATAGAGTTCACTGTGAAAGTAGCAGCGCTAAAAGCAAAAAAAATGTTTTGTGATTTGTATATTTGTGGACAAACTCATGTCGCCCGGGTGCTAGGTCATACTAATCATGTTTTTTTTTCACTTTCAGCGTTGCTACTTTCCCTAAAGTTTTATCACTTACTTTTGTTACAACCCTGAAGATTACAACAATTCTAGGATATATTTCTTTTAAGAGCCTATAGTGTCTCACTGCTGGGCAAAGGTCTCCCCCAAGGTCTTCCATGTGTTGCGTTCTAACGCCACAGCAAGTCAGCCTGGCTTGTAGGCATCCAATCTCGCCATCTTTTTCGAGGCCTCCCACGGCGGCGTCGTCCGTCATCTGGTACCTACGCTGGTTCTAGAAAGTTGTTAAAGATTATATTTTGTAAACAGAGAACATTTTAATCACTTAAATCAGAATCGATATCTAAAATAAACGGACGTTGTTTCTGAGAAAGACGAAGAGTTCTGACTGACTAATTCATCATCGCCGAGCAAAAACCGCAAAAGCTACAGCCATGAAATTTGCCGAGTAGGATTGCTTGATTGGGTAGACACCCACTAAGGAAGCAATTTCAAAAATTCTACCTCTAAAGGGGTGAAATAGGGGTTGAAAGTTTGTATGAAAGTTCGCCATTTGTTCAGTTAAAGACATGAAATTTTATTTGCTATTGTGAGCTATAGAATCAAAGTAAATATATTCATTTACATATATTCATGTGTTCAAGAGTTTTTTGAAATTCCATCCTTAAGATGGTGAAGTTTGTATTAAACATTGGAGGTTTGAAACTTTTAGCGAACAAAGTTGCGGGAAAAAGCTAGTTCTACTTATAAGCGAAAGGATTATCAGATTGCTATAAGCCGATTAAGTATCGAGTATGCCTCCGGAGAACAGCTGTACGTATTATAATAATATATACTTTATAATAATAATAATAATAAATCCCACCGATTTTCGGTGGTCGGATTCATTAAAACGAGTCCAAAATGTGTACAGTACACAGGAGCACTCTCTCTTCCTTTACACTCATAATCCTGTGAAACGGACGACCGACACGCCTGGCGAGATCGAACCCAGGACCGACTTTTTACATGCCCGTCCGACGCATGCATTACTCGTAAGGTGACTTAATCATCTTAAAAAAAAAACAATAATATGTTTCCTGTTAAGGTGTAACGCGGGATTCGAATCAACGACCTCCGAGTCGAGAGCCGAATATTGTTATACATTCAATCCAAGTAATTATTCTTAATGTTGCCTATAAATTTATTTACATTAGAACATTTAATCGATATTATATTGCCAGCACTAGCTAGGCCGGCTGTCACAGTAGTTCACACACACAGGTGACACATTTCGGCACTCTTATGTTTTGTTAATGATAAACTGGAAATAAAATGTACTTTGACAGGTAGCTAACAAAGGATAGACAGTTATCTAGGTCTCTAGTATCAAGAGAGATTTATCACGCGGGACTATAACTTTTTTTCCATTATCAAATTTCCATTTTCCCTCTCTTGGTGCTCCAATACCAATCTGCATGCCAATGTTTTAAATATTATTAATAAAAACAACAAAGAAGTAAAGCAAATGGTTAGATAATATATAAGCCCCCTAAGTTACGATGACACTAAAAAACTAAATGAAACGTTAAAGTTGTAATTTTTAAGCAAAAAATTTACTGACGTGATAATAAAATGTACACTCACATACGCCCATACATTCCCGTACACTTACTCCACACACACACATACATACACAAACACGTGGGGATGAGTTGTTTGTAATTCGATGCTAATGTGTCTGTTCTATTATTTCTTATATACATAAAGTAAATGACAAGCATAATTCTTATTATTACACTAAAAATGATATTCTATATGTACTTCAAGGTAATATTGAAGAGCGTATTCCCCTGATACAGGCTATGCCTACTAGGTGTCTTCATTCTTTATCTTACTAGTGTAACTGCTTTTAAGAAATAAAGATTATTATTATTATATTATTATTTGCAACGTTACCTGCAACATCAGGACTTCTTATTAAAATCGGTATTCAATGTATCATTAGACGCGTTACATAGCACAAAACGTTTTCCCCGCATCCATAAGGCAGGACGTAAGTAAATTAGAGAATGAAAAGAATATTTACAAAAGAAAGTCTTATATTATTTATAACTTTTTTTTTTATCAATATCTATCCTACGCCTTAAAGAAAGCGACTACTGTTTCGTGAGAAAATATCACCAGTTGCATATAAATGGCACTTTGAGTGTACCACACTGTCCAGCTCATGTCGGGATTAGGGTGGACAAGTCCGGCGCTCGGACGCCGCCGACCCCGCCATGTCCGTCCCCCGGGGGACAAAGGATGTCCTGATCCCCGGGAACAAAAGCCGGGGACATCTCGGACTGTTTGTATAGCTTGCTTTAGCACCGACATACACAGACTGACGTGTTTTCACTTGAGCATCCAGAGGATGAGTGGGAGTTTGTCGTGTGAATGGCCGTGTTCGGTGCCTTTTTTACATATTTTAGTTAACAAATCTTAAATTATTCATAATAATTGACAATTATTACAGATAGTGTAGTGTCTAAGTCAAATAAAAATAGGTAAATAAAAAGGCTAAATCGAATTCGTTTTAGTAAAGTTGTAAAAGCCATAGAATTTTTAGTTTATTGGATAACTTATTCAAATTAAGGGCTTCACAATAAAAGAAATAAATAGCTGACAAACAAAATCTTTAGCAATTTAATTTAAAATAACTGTCTGAGCGAAAAGTTAAGTTTTAATCGGATCCTATAATTTCAGAGAACACGAAACTCAAAAGCTATATACATTTTTAGGGTACCGTATTTTAATATATTTTGCTTTTTTTTATAAATCTAAAACTTTTCTATACATTTCAAACATTCAAAAATGCTTTTTTTCTCTGTACTGGTACGTAACCCATCGTGCGCGAGTCCAACTCCCACTTGGTCGATTTTTTAAATTGATAACATTGATACTCTTCAACATTCAAAGAATTCTTCAACAAAACTCTACGTGATATAAAAGAATCGAAGCGAAAGGCAAGAGATAGGCATTCAATAAAATACTAAAGAAATCCAACAGATTTCGTCAGGAGCAGCAAAGCGTGTCGTAGCAGCAAAACTATATAAAACATAATAACATGAGATATCGACTATGATTTTTATGTCACAAATACAAAACTTAGTGAAGTGAGTACATGTCGATAAATTGTACGCAGAAATATTTTTTCTTCACTACGTTGAATATTTTATTTGTCTCTAAGTAAACAAGGAATATTTTATCTTCGTCATGCATATATCTTGGCTATTTACATAATATTTCTGCTTTGTGTGTTAGTGATTAAACTCCTAAGGGGCTGGATCGATTTAAATATTTGTTGTGCGTATTCTACAATTGTAGTGTGATCTATATCTGATAGTCTTTCATTTGAAACAATTGTTATCAAAGATTCTGTTACTGTCTCTTGTGTTATTTAGCTTCTTTCAGAAGAGTTTCCATTTCAAAAATGTTTACACAACGTCTGTCGTTGCTGCGTTTAACTGAACTGGGGCCAATTTTAACATCACATAATGTATTCATGTAAAGCAATAATCTTTTTTGTTTAATCTTATTGTTTAAATTGTGTGGTGATAAAAAAAGTCTATTCTATTCTAAAAACAATAAATGTATTTATATATTTACTGATTTATTTGCTGATAATCAAAATCACTACGCCTTAATTGATATACTTATTTTTGTCAAAATGTAATAATTAATATAATAAAAGTGTGTTTCTTACGTTAGTACAAGGTTACATCGTACACGTACATATTGTATCGCACTACGTAGTTCAATCGATTTTTCATAGATGGCTCTCAATTTAATTGCCTTGTATGAAGAAGCCATTAACAAAATGAAGGCATAAGCATATCTTTATATATACATCAATGATTCCAATAGTATTGAAATGCAATTAAAACAACAATGCGTGCACTATTTTAATGAATACAGCATAATTAACACATATCAGATATTGATAATAACAGTTATAAACGTCAGACTGAATTGCTGGATAGTGTTTAGCAAGCATCGATACATTAAATTAAGCTATTTCCTAGGATTATACAATGCAGTAATTATAATTTATTCGCCAGAAAAAGCTAATTGCATTGTGTATTACAATTGAAATTCGTTCAATAGATTGTTTCATTGGAATCTAACCCATAATAAGTTTTGGCAATTAAAAACTGCGTAATCTATATATTCGTACGGTTGAGCATGTCGTTGAACTCGTACGTTTTGCCCAATATTTGTAACTAAAAATGAAGAAAAACATGGAATTTAAAAAGAGACACAACTAAGAGAAAAACAGCTTATATAGTTTAACGGTCTATATACAGCCAGGGACAAACAAATATAAATTGAACGGTAACAGTTAACTGCGACGGTTTTACCCAATTCTGATTTTTATAATAGAATGATTGAATGACTAAAAAGCTAACAGATGGCGTTAAATAGTTTCACAAAAAAATGTGTCATTCCTTGTTTTTCCCGTGCGGTCTTCAAATGTAAGCATTTACAGTAAAATAAAACACAATACCATCAAGCATCAGCTAAGTATTATTTTAATCTCCATCATCAGTATCAGCAAGCATGTCAGCAGCACCCATCTACTAGCATCCTATCACGTTAGTATCATCTCTATCAAAGGGTGACCCCTACAATATAAATAAGTGAAGGTAAAACTTTGTAACACTTTTTTACGAAAGACGCGTAGATGTTAAAGCATGAAACTTTCAGTTATAGTTAATACATTAAATGAAGAAATAAACGAATGATGGTATGTCTCTCTGTGGTAAAAATAGATATTTTTATCGATATGGGCTCATCCCTTGCTGTTATCTGTCAAGGTCGGGGTTGATTTTCTCGCGACAATGGGGAAAGGTTAGACATACGCGTAGTGATGTGCCCGATCCCAGATGAGATTATCGAGGGATGCAAATAACTGATATACGGAAACATCGTGACTTGTACAGCCGGCAAAATAATAAATGTTAGTTAACTCATTCATAATAGTGCGAGTTTACCGGTCAAGTGCGAGTTGAACTTGCGCGAGTTCCGTACCAGTATAGAGCAAAAATTGGGAAAACGTAAACGTTAGTTTTAAATTTATAAAAGAAAGTTATGAAATGAAATAGATGGGATTTGAACCCATGCCTCCGATCTTAAGGCGGCGCTTTGGACCGCCCCTCCAAGCTCCCGACAACCAATATTTATCAATCTACTATCAAGGAAGGGAATTGCAAAAACATTTATTTTACTAGAACCACCAATAGATATTTTACTAGAACCACCAATAGATATTTTACTAGAACCACCAATAGATATTTTTAGAGCCACTAATATTTATTTTGTTTTTAGTATTTGTTGTTACAACGGCAACAGAAATACCTACATATTTTCAAAAATTTCAACTCTATTACCGTTCTTGAGATACAGCCTGGAGCCAAACATATAGACAGACGGACAGACAAACAGACAGACAGGCATCAAAGTTTTAGTACTAGGGTCTCGTTTTTACCCTTTGGGTGCTGAACCCTAAAAAAGAAAGATTCTTATAAATGGGCGGATTTTTTAATCTATCAAGACAAATCTAACGATACATCTTACGTTGAAATCCATCAAGCCGCTTGGGATGCAAAGCTTACCAAACAATACATACTTTCGCAAAACATAACCCTCCTTCTGGCGCAGTTGGGTAAAAACTTACGACTCTGTTGTATAAAAAAATGTTTCTTTGTCATAAACTAATCGCCAAAAAAGTATTTCATCAATTGAAAATGAAATATTTGTCCCCGTTTATGAAGTGTTTGGTATTTGTGGCGTTTGGTAACATGGCGTGCGTGGCGTGATCTCCATAATAGTTATATGGCATTATGGCGTGCGTTATGGCTCAATAGACACCTAATTTGTTTCGGAATCGCCGACTTAATGACAAAGAAAATTGTCGAAACTTTGAAAAGTGGGACACATTGGTCACGGGAAATCGACGAAAACGCACAAACCTAGTACAGTGAGCTGGAGATACACGTTGCACTATCGCGTTGCGTTGTCACAACGGAATGACGACGTTCTAACGTTTTATGTTTCACGATTCAGTTTTTCATGATTCAGCTACCTTGAAACGTTGGTCGTCGCTATGTTTTGATAAACGACTCAAGGTAAGAGCCAGTCCTCACAGCGCGTTGCGTTGTGCAAATATTTTGACTCATAGCTGGCCATACGGCGCGGCACTGTTGCGGGGTTTTTATGATGCAGTTTTACGTTTCTACCCGTGAGTCTTTTGTGCGTTGCGACGACGCAATGGTTAATTAATACACTATGGTTATTTGGATGTTAATTCACGCAACAGCAGCATTGCGTCAACGCAACGCTGACACAACGCGTGCACTGGCCGTTGCTGTTGACACAACGCATCAGCAGAACGTGGCGTCGCGCGCTGTAAGCAGATACACGGCGGAACTTTGTCCTTTGTGCTCCAGTTGAAGTGAAGTAATAAATATATTGGAGGCGAAGTTTTATGCCGACGCTACTTAAGATAGAGTGCCGATCCCGATCCTATCAGCATATAGCGTTCACAATTTTCTAAAGTAGCTTATACGGGCCGCAGTTGAAAATGTAATACGCCATTTCTGCGATCGGCGTCGAAGCCAATTTGTGTCATAATACCTAACGGCTCACCCCGATAGATATAATGTTATGCAACTCTATTTTCCATCAGCTTCACCTTACCTCTTCTTCTACTATTTCTAATTATTATTTTACATTTCAAATCGTGGATCGAATCTATTATATAAACTCCCTTCGAAAGAAGCCTTCAATCTTTATAGAGACTTGTTACTGAGATATTGTCTGATATTTTGTGTCGCCGAATCTAAAGGAGTACCTCCACACCACCACAGCATCTCCATACCATCCCTGTACCCAAAAGTTCGTATGTGCGTCGTCAGATCGGTGTGTCCGTCTCCGCGCCATCATTCTGTTCTACAATTAAACTTCCCGTGAAACAACCTAAGATTATATTTTTTATTATAGTTGTCATTTATCGTCAATAACAACGAGACGGAGTTCGTTATTCAATAAACTCGGATATAAACTAGCAAAGTAAAGTGTCCTCGTTCTATCGAAGACTTAATTATACGAGAAATAATTATGAAACCATTCATTTTGCTTTTATGAAATGAAAAAGTTGAGCGGCGAGATCGCGACAGGTAGAATCTTGTTAAAAGTTCGAGGTAGAGTTATCATCTGGGTATGACCGGCCGGTTAATACGCCGAGGGGAGGGGAGAGAAGGGGAATGTCCCTCCTGATGAGGGGGCACTTGATAAAATATCTTTTCCATTAAGCACGGCACAAAAACAACTTCGACCCAACTCGGAATTGGAAAACTACAATTCCTCCTGTTTCGTTCTCAAATGATCGTTTATTTATATAAACTTCTACGTTTTCTTAACGGAAAATTACTATTGTTTTTGTGTCTGTCGTATCAAAGAGCTCGGCTTTTAAAGTACGAGATTAAATTTCTTTTAAAATTAATTATCTTTGTAATTAATATTTCTGATTATGTCGGGACGGTAGCGCGTTCGGAGATAATATAAAAGTTCCGTTTAAATTTATAAAACTAAGAGCGAGACGATATTTTTTTACATCAACTGTGATCAACTGTGATGACGGTGATCATGATGACGGTGCACAAAGGCTTTATAATGAGGATACATTTGTACACAGACAGCGCGGCGCTAACCAGCAAGATCTTGTAACAGAACAAAGCATTTCTTTGTGCCTAATGCTTTGAGAAAATATAAGAGGCTTGTGTGGCCTGGCTTAGCCCTATAGCCCTATAACCTAGATCATACGAAAATGCTTATAGAGGGTATAGCGAAACAGAGAGACAATAGTTAGGTGTGTATTTTTCTTTTATGATTATGACGGGTTACCTGATGGAATGGGAATAAAGACAGGTGGGTATTAGGGAAGTAGGGCCACCGGTAAACTCACTCACTGGACGAAACACAGCACAATGCCGTTTCACGCCAGTTTTCTGTAAGGCCGTGGTATAACTCCGGTCCGGCCCGTTCGTGCCGAAATGTGTATGCGTCCCTTGTAAAGAGTTCCCTGTGAAATGACATGTTCGTTTTTTAAGTCGATATGTACATGCGAAAATTTATGAGTTTGTGACTTGAGTGTGTACTTCACGCTAAGATGACAGGACCAATTCTGATAAAAGGTTGCTAAATTGAGCTAGCCGGTAAAATGTACTATAATTATATGGATGGTTTTGTCAAATAACATGAAATTTGGAGTTTAATACTGTTAGTATAAAATTAATATGTAATGGTTACATTACATAATAATTAAAAATAATATTTGTAGAGTGGAATAAATTTTTATTTTATTTTGACTGGTATCCTGAATTAACACACGAGAGCTTCTAAATCTCGGCTAAGCCGGGGGTATCGCCGCGGGGCACAGCTAGCTACTATAATATAATCCCAGGCTGTTACAGCTATGGGCTAGGCCACACACGGCCCTAGAGTCGTCACAGTGCCCCAGATATCGGGAATTGGAAGGATTTTAGAGCAATAATACGAGAATCGGAGCTCGAGTGTGCTGGAGTATGATTGGATCTGTGATTCCGTTAAACGAAATCATTCGCCTGTTTTCTTTAACATGCTCTTGTGGTTTCGTTTTAATGATGATGAGGATGAGTTCCGTACCAGTACATAGCAAAAACTTGGTAAAACGTATTTTTTAAAGTTTTAAATTTATAAGAAAATTTTGATTTTTTAAGGAAGTTTTAAATTTATCAAAGTCGAAAGTTATAAAAAAAAACATTGTTGGACTCGCGCACGCAACTCTCTCGCTATTACCGATCTTGACGTACAGACAGACGCACAGACAGACGCACAGACAGACAGATGTACAGCCGGACAGACATTAACTAAAAGAGGAGGCGATGGGATTTGAACCCACGCCACACCTCTGAACTTTAGCCGGCACCTTAGACCGCTCGACCAAGCTACCGATACTTTGTCTTTATAAATTAAGAGCTACACATAAATATTTAATTTATTTTGTTTTCAGTATTATAAAAATTTAATGCGGAAAATGTTTGTATTTTTTATTTTGTGTGCACGCGTCTTTGGAATTGTTACTTTTAAAAGCTTTGTTTTTAATTTTATCATAGTCGAAAAATAAAGGTACGTACAGGTCTGTTTCGACTTGTTTGTTTTTGAATTTCTATCTTTGTTAGCGTTAATTTTTACTGATAAGCAAAGCCAAATTGCCCTTTTCTGTACTTTTTAAAAATATATTTTTGAGGTATATAAACTTTTTGATTAACTTAAAACTTCGTATCTAAGGCGTAAAAATAAGGCATCAGTTTTTAATGACACAGGAAATTAATAGTAATCGATTCGTCTTCTTTATCATTAAGACCTTCAACGCTCCTGCAACTGTTATGTTATGCGAGTGTCCATGGGCAACAATATTTGCTATCCATAAGGTGAACCTTTTCCTCCGTTTATGAAATTACTCAGTTATTTCATTAAAAAAAATCTTTTGTCTTTGTCTACGGCATTTCAAAGTGTACATCAAACTACAAAGACAGCATTAGGAATTTAATATATTAAGATTTCAATATCGTCTGAGATTTGAACTGTACAAGCGATAAATCACTACTAACATCCCTCTCATGTTAAATTAAACCAACCTGGAGATTTATCTGCTACCACGGTTAGGGAACAATAAGCTTTATTACTGTGTGTGCTAGGGTGTAAAGTCGGCTAGTGTGGTGCTGTAGCTTCCTGTCGTAAATAATTTTAGAAAAAATTATGAATGAGTGACGTCACTCGTGGCGACGGCGTCGCGGTGAATCAGCGGTGTGGTGACGCCCACTCGGTTATGGGAGGGAATTCTAACTAATTGAACGTTCAAGTCACAATTCACTGCTACTGCACAGTACAGAAGCTAAAATCCCAGTCACTGTAGCAATTTTAATGAACGAAGGACAAAGCAAAGTCGCTAATTAAAAAGAAATATTTCAGTTCGTCCTAAAAATCTGTCGATTTATCAAACTCCTTTATATTTCTATGAGGGTTACTAAAAAGTAATGTGATAGATTTACCCACACTTGATAACTTAACTATTCTATACTTATAACAATATTTATATCTATATCTTCTATACATATAATAAAACAGTAAAATTGGAGTGTCTGTACATTTCATATTTTTACAAAATAATCAATGTGAGGGTGCTAAGAAACAGTAATAGAAAACATATCGACAAAAAAAATGTTTTCTTTTTGTACGCACTAATCTCAGGAATTACTGGACGGATTTGAATAAATCTTTTTTTGTTTAATAGTTGTTAGGTCTGGGCAACATATAGGATGTATTTTTCTCTCGGGAAAATGTACGGTTCTCGCGTGGTATACAAGTTTTTGCGCAACGAAGTTGCAGACACCGACTGTATTACAAATAGTTAGCAGGGTTCGGCCTGAAAGGGCGGGCCCTTTACACGATCGCAAGATCTTGTTCAGGAGCCTCCCGGCTGCCACTCCTATCTTGACTTTCTGGCCTCTCTGGGTATGAATGGCACTGGTTTGGACTTTACTCATATATTCTATCATTTATTTTCTAGTTTCTAGTTTTTTAACTCAAAACCTATCCGAATTTAATCAAGTTTTCGGTCGTTGATAAAGTTGAACAGTCGCTTTGATTCACCTGCTCTTCTTATATTCGTGGGTCTTCGGGCAAAAAGTCAGAAATAGATAACTCGCTGGCGGCGAAATAGGAAGCTATTAAATAGTAAGTTGTGAGTTTTTTTTGCGTCGAGATTGATTGCGTCGCCATTAATTTTCGTTCCCGGTAATATTCCCCGGCTATTCGACCGCTTACTTTCACTGACGCTGGACTAGGGATGGGGATACTTTCGCTGACGCTGGACTAGGGATGGGGATACTTTCGCTGACGCTAGACTAGGGATGGGGAAACTTTCACTGAAGCTGGACTAGGGATGGGGATACTATCGATAATGTTGTCCTAAATCTATAGAAATAAAAAGTTATGACATACAGGCGGACAGACATCCATGACGATTCGATTAGCGTTTCTTTTTTTGCCGTTTTGGCTAGCCTAAACCCCTTTATTCATAAAAATATTTAAAACTGTGCTTAGCTAATCCAGATTCGCTGTCCCTTCCTGTCGTGTGACGATTTCAATATTCCAGAAAAGGACTGCGAATGTTGAAATTAGATAAACACTTTAAGTATTTTTATGAACAAGGGGGTAAAATTAAATAATGAGTCTAGTTAAAACTCGAGAACAGTTGAACTTATGCTTATCTGGCTAATCTGAGTCTGTTATAATGTATTTTTATACAAAACCTTCATTACCTCAAGTATTTGTGTGAATCCGATTCATCTAATAGTTTGGGCTGTACGTTGATAGTTCTCTATGTCACACGTCTGATGAGGTTGTCTTAAAAGGTATATGAACAGTATGACCTAGTTATATATCTTGTATATACACCTGAGATCACTCAATTTTCCTGACATACTGTTATTAATCATAGCATACACGACCCTCACAACTATGTTCATCACTTTGACGATGTGAACATTCACGCCGACATGTTCTTCCATGTTATATCAAAAACATTAAAATCTACAAATGAAGAGAAAAACCATCAAATTAAAAATTATAATTGTACACGTTTACTCTGTTAACATCAAAGGATATACGTCCGTTATAATACCGGGCTCGTAACAAGCTGTCGCGATCTGTTGCCGGAGGCGGCAGATTATAACAACAGCTGAAAAACAGATTATTATCATTTGTCAGCCTGCTGTTGACTAGGTAGCAGATTTAAAAACTAAATGAGTTACGGTGGTCATTTTTTTAAACAATTTGAACGAGTTCTACCACAGAAACTTTGGTAAAAATAGCGATATTCAGCTTCTCATTTCAGTATGTTTTAAGTCACAAAAACGTATTCTATAAAATTATCAAAGTTTTCGTCCTTCTGGTATTATCTGGATACTCCTAGCGTTTAACGAAACAAAAGTGTCAATAGAGTGCATCCATTGCAGCTCAGACAAAGCCTATCCAAACTTCTGCTTATAAACGAACTGGTAGGAATGATTTTAAACTTCACCTTTTTTGAGCATGCTTGTGAGCTTCATTTCCAGCGCAGTGATTAAGGTGTCGATATTTATATCGATAAAATTTTAATTGTAAGGGAATTCACACAAAGGCATACGTATTGAATAGTCTATTATTGCTCAAAAATTGTTATGTTGTTAAAATGTACACACAGAGCCTACAAGTTCTGCCCACAAAAAAAAATTGTTACTTGACATTAACGTCAACTCGTCAAACGTTGTTACTAACATAATTTTTAAGCCTTTACTAACAACTGAGTCTCTGTAACTCATGTAAATAAAAGATTGAATTGAATTGAATTAATCCTTCGTCAAGTAAAAACTTTGTTTTCTTTTCATGATATTCTTTAAGACTCATCTTCATATCTTTGCGAGTGCAATAAATTATTTTTATCTTTATCGACTGTAACGTTAATTTTATGGGCCATAAACATGATTATCGATATGTAGCACATCCCTAGCGTATCGCACAGTTCATTGGCTCGGTGCATTAGTGGTGTGTTTTATCGCCGGCTTATTTTAGACGGCTCACTCCAGACGCCCGAGTATTGACTTAGCGAATTGTAATAAAACATTCTTGCCGATGATCGATCTTATGGCAGGTTATGAATCTAAGTTTAGACGAAATATCTGGACTCATAATGCGCTTCCGTGTCTTGTATGTTGTGGCCTGTAAATTATTGAAAATGTTCAAGTTGAGACATCGCGGTATCTAAGAAAGTGAGTATTATATAAAGTATAATATACCAACTTTTGAAGGTATAATGCTTTCTCTCTCTCTAATTCTAAGAGCTTTTACCAGTGGTTATAATGAGGCATAATAAGATCATTAGAGGTAACATTTTTACATGTACCTATCACCGATATGATTATACGCTAGTATCCGATACAAGGGATATCAGAGATGAAGGTTGCGGTAACGAGTGCGTGGCAAATGAGCCGCATCTCGCGTTACACGCCTTTGTTACGGCCGACATCATTATATCGATAAAACAATTGACAACACTACGCCACGGTTAAGTCGGGGCGAATCGCTTATCATGTCTTGTTTACGCGTATTAAGTAGATAAGTAGGTGACTAAATTTCAAGTTATTAATTGCATGTAAACACTAAATTTAGTAGCAAGTTGCAAGGTAAAAGTTAGTTACTACTTGCCCAGATAATTAGACATTTTTTTTTATTTTTTCTGTAATCGGGGCTTGTCACTTGACACATTTAGACAGGTACATGTCAGCACAATTTAGTTATTAAATTCACAATTCGCACCCTCGGTGCAAGACCGTCACTTTTGCGAAAATGCAATTTTTCAGGAGAAGCATTTAAAACTTTGACGTCTC